>JAULBY010041331.1:0-240553 GCA_032358315.1 Ophiocytium majus
TCAGCAGCAACTTGTTCTGATAACATTGCAGTTAATTCAGCTTCAGCATCGATGTTGTGGAATGCACTAACGTCTTGCGCTAATTCAGGAGACCATGTAGCTCTTAATTTTCTTTCTTCAACAGAAACAACAACTTCGTCTAATTTGAAAGATACTTCTCCCATTTCAGTTTCAAGCTCTAATGATGCGTAGTTAGCCCAAGCAGCAGTGAAAGTGAAAGCAGATGCAGTTGTTGCAGAAGCACCAACGTAACCATCGTAAGTTGCAGTACCATTTTGAGCAACTGGGTGAGTTAAATCTAAACCTAAGTAACAGATACCTGAACCGTCAGTTAAAGAGTTTGAACCAGATACGATACCTTTACCATATTGTTGAGTAACTAAACGGAAAGGAACTTCTTTACCAGCAGCAACGATTACAGAACCGTCTCTATCTAAGATAGCGTTAGTTGATAATACGTGTAATGAAGCTAAGAAAGATTCAGTATCCATTTGGTTACCATCAGCTCCAGTCATAACTTCTCTACCATTAGTTGTTAAACCTGCAGAGAAACCTGAGATACCAATGATGATGCTTCTTACAGAACCGTCAGTAGCAGTAGCCAATGTAGCACCAGGTGCAATAGTTGTGTATTGTCCATCAAGACCTAAAGCCCATTTAGTTGGAGTGTTATCAGCCATAATAGTCATTGTACCTTTTGAGTTGTCAAATAAACCATCATCGTAAAATGCGTCATATAAGTTTTTAGCTTGCATTTGAGTAATTGGAGTACTACCTTTAGTTACAGCAACTGGCAATGCAGCAGAAGTTGGAACACCATTGTGTAAACCATTTAAACCTGTGTGAGCAGAGAATGTAGTACCGTAAGCACCATCACCACCGTTAGCAGCATAGTTTTGTCCAGCTACACCAAAAGAGTCAACTCTTGAAGATGTTTGAGGAACGAAGAAGAACAATTTACCGATAGGCATGTTCATAGCTTGTACAGACACGATGTCGTTAGCTAATAATTTTGAGAATACTCTACGTACAATTGGGAAAACTACAGTTTCGAAAGAACCAGAGTTTGTTGCAGTTGTAGATTCGCTTAACAATGTAGAAGCTTGGTTCTCATATAATTGAGCGATATTTTCTTTAACGTGTCCTTTAAGACCGTCTAAGAATCCTAATGAATCCCATTTTGATTGAGTTTCTAAACGGATAGCTTTCATATGGTTAAGACCGATATTTCCTACTTGTCCTGAAGTTAATAAATGTGACATAATTGTTTTGTTTTTTTATTGGTTATTTTTTTTTTATTTTTGGTTATCCAACTCTTTTCATCAAATCAATGATTCTTTTAGTTGAAGGGTCAACATAAGCAGTGCTCTCGTTTAATTGTTTTGAACTACCTGTGGTAACCTCTTTGATAATTTTACTTTCTACTGATTCGCTAATTGGTTTTCTAGATTCTAATTGGCTAACGATAGTTTTGTAAAGTTTTTTTGATTCTACTAAGTTTGAAACTTCATTATCAAATCTGTTGATGATATTGTCTTTTTCAGCCTTAGTTGTTGAGTGTTCTTGTAAAATTCTAACTACATATGTAAGATTAGAGTTAAACACTACAGTTTCTACTAATTTTGTTCTAAATTCTCTTAAAGCACTTCTAAATTCTTCATTTTCTTGCTTAAGTTTTTTAGCTTCAGATAGTAAATTATTATATTTAACAGTTGTTTCAGAAACTAATTTTTTAGCATTTTGAGCTTCTTTAACCATTTCTGGTAAGTGTGCTGCTCCATGCATTCTTTGTCCTTGTCTTCCAGCGTAACCTTTTGCGTGTGCTAAGTTTTCGTCGATTTCTTCTTCTTCCTCTTCTTCAGGAGCTGCATCAACAGCTACTTCTTCTTCAGAACCAGTTTCTTCGGCTCCACCAAAATCTTCTGTGTCAGCAGACTCTTCAGATTCTTCATCACCACCCATTTCGATTTCGTAATCAACATCCCCTGTTTCTTCACCACCTAATTCTTCAGCTCCTGCACCATCAAGGTCAAGTCCTAAATCATCTGTTGGTAAAGCTCCTTCAGCTCCAGCAGCACCGTCATTCATTTTAACAACGTACTCCCCAGGCTCAGAAACATTTAAGTGAATTTCATCACCTACGATTTCAATTTCGTCTTCACCGCTTAATTTTTTGTAAATTGCAATAACTTCATCATCAGATGATGCAGTCATGTCCATATCGTCTCCACCTAACACATCAGTGTCCATTCCCATTTCTGGTCCCATTTCTGGTCCCACTTCTTCAGAGCCTTCAATTCCGCCTAAATCTTCAGACCCAGTATCTAATCCCATTTCAGTCTCGTCACCTGCTGGTTCTAAGTCTAATCCTGTTTCTTCACCACCGTCTAAATCTTCTTCTTCATACTCTTCTTCTTTAACATCCATAAGAGATTCTTTCACAACACCGTTAATTTCTTCTTTCGCTACGCTACGAAGTATTTCTTTGGTATTGGCATTTAAAGCCTCTTGGATTTTATTAATATCCAATAATGCTTCTTCAAGTATTGATTTTTTTTCAGCCATTTCTTTGTTTAGTTTTTTTGTAAATAATTGGAGTTTATATCCCCCATTTCCTAATAAATATGTGTTATTTTAACAAAAGCCATTTTTAGATTAAAAAAATGTAAAAAAATTTTTTAATCTAATAAGAATTTGTTTAATTTGTCAATTAATGTTTCTTTTAAAATTGGTTTCTTAGCTTCAGTGTTTTCAACATATGGCATTGCTTCATCATGATTTTTAAATATCCAAGCATCAGGCGTAGAGGGAGCTGTAACAACATCCCAACAAATAATTTCGAAATCATCTTGTACTATTTGTTCACCATTTCTACCTTCTTTAAGACTTCCGACACCTCTTGACGATACACCAATTTTAATTCTATTTCTAAGTAAGTTTGCAACTTCATCACCTTTGGTTGATACAATTCCATAATTAATAAACCCAGGTGTCATCAAAATTTCCATCTTACCCATAAGCGTATGATTTTCCCACCAAGTTTCAATAATATTATGTGAAATTCTATCACCAGCGATAACAGAAGACTCAGGATGGTCTAATTCACCAACTGCTCTACGTTCTTTAATTGCTTGTTGATAAAGTCTATCTTGGCTTCTAAGAATAGCCTCAGGATAGATTCTTCCATTACGGTTAAGAATACCGTATTTTTGTAGTACAACATAAACGACAAGTGGCTCCATAATAACCAACTTGCCTGTCTCTAATTTTTTAACCTCATTAATAAAAGGTTGATTTCTTGGTTCGTCTGGGCTAATAAATCCAGCATCATGCTCAATTAAGAACCCATAACCAGTTTGTCCACGTTTTAATAATTTTATCTCTTTTTCCATAGTTTAAGTGTATAGATATAAATATATGGAATAAATAAAAAAACCCCCAATCGTAAGGATTGAGGGTTAATTAAACAAGAATGTTAAATTTTTTTCTTATAAAATTTGAAAATTTTATTACTTTCAAATGTGTTTTTAATTAGTGATTCGACTATGTTATCTAATTTTTCTTTCATGGAATCAGAATTAACAGGTATTTCTGAATTTAAGAAAAGTGTAACTTCACAATTCATAAAACTTCGTTTTCCATATCTGATACCAGATTCTCGAATATCTAAATCAACAATAGTATTATTCTTTTTAATTTCTTTTTCTTCATAATCATCAAAAATATTAAACAGTGTTTGTTTTACTTTTTTGTTGATATCTTTGATTACTCTATTATAAATAATTTGTTCATCAAGTTGGGGTTCGGCCCATGCCGATAAATTAATATAGACAGCTTTTGAATGCTTGTTATTAACGCTACCAAATACAATATTATAGTTTTTGTATTTGTTTATTTTAAGTTCTTTTCCGTTTTTCATACCTGGGGTTTTATACACAAGTATACTACATTTTACCCAGGTTGTCAACCCCCTAAACCTTAAAATTTACCCCAAATAGATAATGCAATACCTATTGCCACTTGAATAAAAGTAATAATTGCAATTGCCGCTGCTAAAATTCCTTTTTGTCTATAAATTTCATCCTTTGCTTCTTTCATTTGGCTAGGTGACCAAACCTCATTTACCTTCTCAATCCAAGCGTGATTAGCATTTACCGTTTTTTCGATGTTTTTAACTTCACCTAAATTACGATTCATATCGTTTAATTTAGTATCGAAATCACTACGCATTTTTTCATGATTGTCATTAAGGCGTTCTAACTCTTTTAGAACGAGTTTACTGTATTCACCCCAAGTATCTTTTTCTTCAGACATTTTTAATTTAATTTTTTTAATAAATTTGTTATTGCGACACACATTTTTTCATAACATTTTACCTTTTCTTTTGGCGTGGCTGTAACGTCAATTTGATGTTTACTCTCTTCGACCAGTTTTTTCATTTCATTGACAACAGCTCTATACTGTTCGTCATATTGATTATTAGCGCAAATTTTGTTAGATAATTCTCTTAATTGTAATATGTTTTCACTTGGAACGCTTTTCATTTGATAATCAGTTAATTATTCGTTATTTTTTAAACTAGATTTTAAATCTACTAATTTTGAAATATTTTTGAAGAAATCTTCAGTTATTTCACCAGTATCGTTTAGTAAACTTTCTTTTACCAGTAACAATTTTTCTTTGGTATTTAAATCAGTATCCTTAAGATTTTCATTAATTAATTCAATACATTCTTTAATCGTTTTGACATAGATTTCTTTTTTCTCATTGTCAGTTGATTCTATAAGAACCTTAAGAATTTCTTTTTCACTTTCATCTAAATTTGAATATCTTTCATTATATTTATCAACCATAATAGTTGATAACATACTGTTTGGTAACTCAATTGACTCTTTTATCTCTTTGATTTTATTTTCTTTTATGTATTCTACAACTTGTGTAATACTTTCAGTTATTACATCCATATTACTAGCTGTTCTTTTTGTGAAGATAAGTTTAGATAATGATTCATGTAGCTTAGCTATTTTTTCATTATATGATTCGCTAACATCAGATTTAACCGTTTTTAATAATTCTGTTAATTTTTTGTTTTCTTTTACGATATCACTTATTTTATACTTTTCTAACAATCTAAGGTTTTCTGTTACAAAAACATTAATTGCAAAGGTGTCATCACTCACCTTATTTTCAATATTATTATAGATTAAAAATTGTGTTTTTAATATTTCACTTTCTTTAATCGTTTTAATGTATTTCTTGAATAAGTCTCTATTAACTTGATTTTCTTTGATAAGACCATCAGCTAATAAGTCATTAAATCCATTTTGTATTTTTCCGAAATTTTGCATGTTATGATTTAGTTATAAATATTATTATTTTTTTAAAAAGATGATTATTCATCTAATATTTTATCGATACCTTTTATCATATTATTGATATCTTCATTTATCTTAACATTTTTGTCATAAATCTTAATTTTTTCATCACGAATAATTTCAGTAGGTTTCACAGATTCAACTAAACGATTAAAATATATTTGTTGATATTTCTTAGTTCTAGCTTCTAATTTTTTACCTAAAATATGTTTTTCTTCATTTATTTTTTTATTATATCTATTAACAGCTTCAGATAAAGCAGGTGCTGGTTCTTCTACTGGTGCTTCAGTTTCTGTACCTGTATCACCCTCAATTTCTTCACCGCCTAAATCACCTTCAGTTCCAGCTTCGTCTTCAGTTCCTTCATCACCAAAATCTAAGTCTTCACCACCTAGACCTCCACCACCGAATGAACCGCCACCGCCAGCTCCACCAGCATCATCACCTTCTTCACCACCAGCTCCGCCACCACCTTTAAGGGCCGCTTCCATATCACCATAAACCCTATCAACTTTGTCGAACATACCTGTATGTTTAATAACACCAGAAGTTGCCGCTAATTCAGCAGAAGCAGCTTTTTCCATACGTTGTTCAAGAAGGTCTTGTTTAATATCATCATCAGACCAACCCATGATTTCTCTGTGAGCTCTTGTCATAGACATTGCCGCAAATCCATTACCTAAATCACTTGTAGCATCTTTGAACAATGTAACTTTTTGTTGAGTATGTTCAATTTTAAGCATTTCAGCTTGTGTTGATGGATTGTTAAGTGTTAGTGTAAAATTATCTAAATCATCTTCAAAACCTAAAATATATAAATGAATAATAGCAATTTTGTTTAATTCTTGAATCATAGATTGTTGGATACGGTTGATTGTTCTAGAAAAACGAATATCTTGAACCGCTAAGTTTTTACCATCACCAGTTGCTTCTTCAAAACCTAAGAATGGTTTAGGAACACGTAACGCTGTAAATAAATTTCTTTGTAAGTATTCAATATCCGCAATTTGGTCCAAGTTAGCCGCCCCAGGCAACACATCAATCGGATTCGGAGCATCTTCAGTTCTAACAGGAATAAAATAATCTTGGTCATTAGCCATCATATTAAATCTTAAGTCAATTTGTCCAGTTTGTGGGTCAGTAATTGGCATACGTTTAAATCTATCAGCAATTTGGTTTACATATTGACCAACATCGGCATCATCCATGTTACCAACAAATATTTTATAAACTCTACGTTCTGGTGCTCTTGTAATACGATAAACAAGCATTGAATCTTCAGATAAAATAAGTTGTTTCCAAATACGTCTAGCTTTTTCTAGAACAGATGTACCATAAGGTAAACGTCTATCATCACCTAAAAGTCTAAAATGCGCAATTTGCCATGAATTAAATTCAATGTCTCTACCTCTCCAGAAGAATTTTACTTTATCACCTGTTACTTGTTCGTCACTATGAATTTGTTCACGACCTGTAATCATATCAAATAATCCAGCTTCTCTACGTTCCATTTCATAGTTAGGCATTTGTTTACCACCTAAGATACCATGTTTATCATCAATATTTAAATACAAGAAATTATCACCATATTTACAAGTATTTCTTGTATACATTGGTAATGTTGTATGTAAATCTAAACGATTGTAAAATAAATCTTCAAGAATACTTTTAACACGAGTACTTTCAGAATATACATTAAGCATACGCCCTTTGTCATTTAGTGTTGTTGATTCTTCCATCATTACATCTAATGCTGCAGCAATTGTTGGATAAAATTCCATTGCTTCAAAATCTGAATATGAACCAATACGAGTTGTTTCATAGTTCATTGATTGTTGGAATAAACCACTCTCAACTTTTTTCCAAGTTTGACCTAAGTGTTTAGCTTGCAATGCTTGCAATTTAGCAGCATCATATTCAGCTTTATCGGTAGTTCTGATTAATTCACTTTTACCAATATTGTATTTTTGTGTTTGTTTAATTTGTTGTTTTGTTCCAGTATCTGGACCTAATATTTGTCCAAGTCTTTGAAATACTGTTAAATTTTTTTGTGCCATAACATTTTTTTTATTAATAGTACGCTATTATATTGAAATTTAAATAGTTTACTTTATTTTGAGCCACTGAATAACCACATATATTTACCCGTTGGGTCTTGCATGTTTTTACTCACAATTGGACTAAATTTAGGTTTAGGTAAAGCCGCTTTATTTTTTTGTCCAGCTGGAACAAAACCATTACCACGTTCTTGTTCTGATTCTTGTGCCGTGTTTGTACCAACAACCCAAGAATTTAACATTGCTTTAGTTTGTTTTTCTAATCTTTCAAGATTTTTAAATGAATGTTCGATAACCCATAACCCCATACCAATGGCCATAAGTAAATCATCATGGTAACCTTCCATGTGGTCAGGACGACCATTTTTATAGATAAATGTTTTCATTTCAGAAATCATTCTAGCTGAACGAATTTTTATACCATTTGTTCTAATTTGATATTCAAGATTTGAAATCATTGGTAAACGTACACTCGTAGCATGAAACCCAGGAATTTTCTCCGATTTACTATAAGATGTCAACTCTCTTTGTCTAGCAGATAAAATCTTACCACCAGCATTATCGTAATGAAGTCTTTTATATTCAAATTCAAGTAATTTTAAAACAGTTGAAACACCCATACCACCAGTAACATCGACTACAGTATAAGCCTTATACAATTCACCATATTGCTCAACTATTTGGGCCAATAAATCGGGTTGTATTTTACCTTGATATTCCATAACTTGTTCCATGGTTGTTACATCGACAACAACAATTGTTGAAGCATCTTCACCATCACCTCTAGATACATCGACACCCATAACATATTGATGCCCTTCTTCAGGTGTTTCCCATACTTGTATTTCTTGTTCAGCACCTTCAGTATATTTAGGTGGTCTAACATTGTTTTTTTCTTGGAATTCTATGAATTCTTCACCAATTACGTTACCACCAGAACCAATAAATGATACATCTAATTCTTGTGCAATCATTTTAGCATCGTTGTTCATACCTAAACACATATTTTCATACCATGTTGAGGTTGGTTTCCAACCATCGTCAATCATTTTTGTATATGATTCGAAAGTAAATTCATACTCAACTTTAACTTCTTCTTCTTTAACCCAACGTAAATCTTTGTTGTAACGTAAATCTTCGTACCACTTCATTTCAACAATATTAAAATTGTTTTTTTTGTGTTTAGCTTGGTCGTATGTTTTGTAGTATAATGCATCCATACCTTTTGGAGTTGAAATAAGCGTTGCTTTTCCCCCAGTACCTAATGCGGTAAGTGCCGCACCGAATACTTCGGCTCCGTTATCGATATATGCTGCCTCATCCATGATAAGGTATGTTGGTGTAAATCCACGTAACGCATCCTTAGATGTTGCAACCGCTTTTACACGGCTATTATTTGGTAATCTAATTTCTTTTTTAGCATTTACAATGAATATACTTCTTTCTTCATTTTCTTTAGACCCGTAGTATTCAGGACCCCAAACCCATCTAGGTAATTGAGATAAGAAATCTTTAATCTTGGCTAAGAACTCAAAAGCTAATTCTTGTTTATTTGCAATAATAAGTACGTTTTCTGGATTTTTATCATCGGCCCATCCAACTTTAACGGCCATGTATGCTGCTGTAGTTGTAGATACACCTGCTTGACGTGGTTTTGTAACAATATTAAAACGATGATTTTCATACGCTTTAATAATTTCTCTTTGTCTAGGGAATAATTGGAAAGGGACAAAACCCTCTTGTGTTTTATCAAAAGTTTCCAAATATGTTTCAATAATATGCGTTGGGTCCATTAAACCTTTAGCATATTCTTTTAAAATTTCTTGTGTCGTTAACATATTTATAAGACTAAATTTAATTATTAGTTACTTATAAATATGTTGAAATTCACTAAAACCCCAATATTAGTGGTTTAGATATACCAATGAGTTATAAAAAGAAAAGAGACCCATTGGGTCCCTTTTAATATTTTAAAATAATTCTTCGTAATTAAATCCATCTTCTTCATCTGAATCATCATCAGGACCCATTAATTCTTCCCAATTAAATGCTTCAATGTTTTCTTCATCTTCACTTGCAATTTCTTCCATTGCGTCCTTGAATTCATCTTGTTTTAAATCATGTTTAACATCATTTATAATATCCGAAATAATTTTTTTACCTTCTTTTGTTCCAGCCATTATTTCTTTCATTTTTGTGTTAAATTCTTTAACTGGTAAACCAACTAATTCATTCCAAACGTGATGTTTGTATTTAAAATCATCAGCATCAAAAAGGTCAACAAATCTTTCCCATAATGCTGGGCCTAATCTCATATCCCATGGTTCTGCTTTTAAGAAATCAGCTTTGTTAATTACATATTTACCTAGTTTCTTTTTAGGTAATCCACGAGCAGATAAAATCTCCATAACACCCTTAACCAATTCATGTATAAGAACTGGAAAAACCATCGCTTGAGCATGTATAGTTGTTTTAGGGTTATTTTTAGTTGGAAATTCAACTCTAACAACACCACCATTTGTACCATTTTCCATATCTGGTTTAATGTAATACATATAATCAGCCGCAGACATCATCTTAGAATACACATTGGTTAATTTAGGGTCTAATTCAGATAATTCATCTTCAGCCATGTGAAACATATGATTACATTTTTTAGCGGCTCCTTGAATCATTGCATTTACAAATCTTCTTTTATAAACCTCATCCTTAGCATTTACCATTTCTTCATGATTTTTAAAATCAAAATCTTGTGCTATTGGAGTAGGGTTAACCTTAGTTCCTTGAATATCAATATTTGGTGTTAATTCAGCTTTAATATCAACCATATCTTCACTCATATCAAATTCTTCACGAACCATTTTAATGGCTAAATCTTCTAATTCTTTTTTATGAGGACCTTCAAGCATCATACTATTTCTAACCAATGGCATTAAACCCATAAGTGCTTCATCTTCATTAATCCCATCAACACTGTTAGCTGATTTATAACGTTTTGCAACTTCATTAAATCTTTGACCCATAATTTTTTGTTCAAAAGAAAACTCATCACCATCAGGAAAAATAGGGTGTTTACCTAAAGATGTTTTTTGGTTAACTAATTCATCCTCTAATTGTGGATGCATTCTTTCTCGCATACCTTCTGGATATACCAAACTTTCATCTAAACGTTTAGGTGAAGAATTTGTTGGTATGACACCATTGCTAGCTTTTGCTTTTTTTAATGCTTCTTCAGCAATTTTTTTATAATCCATTACTTATATCTTTTACTTTAATTATTCTAATTGGTTTAATGCTTTCAGCTAAATCATTTTTAGTAATTATTTTTCTTTCAGCCATTGGTTGTACAGTTTGAGTTGTTGTTGATTGAATTGCTAAATCTTTTAATCCAGATACTAAATTAGTAAGCCCTTGTCTTGGAACCCCAATCATTTCAGCAAATGCTGCAATAACTTCTCTTTTGGCAATTGGTGATTTAATTGATGCTATGATATTTGATGGAATTTTCTTTTTAATAAGTTCCATCAAAATTTTAGCCTTAGCACTCATTTCTACTTCATTTTCTTGACCAGTAATTGCTGTATCTTCTTCGCTAACAACTGCAGTCTTTTTACCACCAAATATTTTTGATTCGAAAAACCTTTTAAACTCTTTGATACCCATATAACGTTCACCTTCACCCATTACAGCTTCGGCCAATTCAACACTAGATTTATATTTTCTAAATTTACCAGTTTTTTCATTAACGATGTAATGTTTAAATGTTGCTAAATTCAATGAATCTGGTTTAATTTCAGGTTTTGATTCTGCAACTTTGATTTCTTGTTTAGGTTCTGGTTTAGCTTGCGCTTTCTCCATTTCCATAACTGGTTTAACGAAATTTTCTTCAAATTCTTTTACAGGATGAATAATATTTTCACCGCTTTCGTTTAAATCGTCATGACAAAAAACACCCATTACAATTTCTTTAGAAGGTGTAATACCTCTAACCATTTGATACTTTTTAGTACCAATAGTAAATGGTTTTGAAACCTCACCACTCTTAGCATCTTTAACATTTGACAAATACTTTATTGTTGCATCGTCTTGTGGTTTAATAACACCTTCTTCTTCAGTCATTGTAGTGGCTGCAGTTGATTGTTGTGTTGATGTTGTAGGTGCAGAAGTCTTTGGGACCAATTTGACTGTATCCGCTGGGTTTAAATGTCCTCTTTCTTTTTGCAAATCTTGAGCGGTCATTTCAATTTTAATCTCGTTAACTGTTTTTTTCATGGGTTATTTGTTATATTTTAATATTAGGTCTTTTTCGTATAATTTATCTTCAACTGTTTTAATTGAGATACCAAAATGAAAATGTAATCTTGATTCTGGATAAGTATCATAATCATTGATATTTTCATACCCAAGAGCTATAATACCATCTACTGCATCCCAAACGGCTAATTCAGGACTTTCTTGAATTAATTCAAAAACAATCTCAGTTTCTAACACACCAACTTTTTTAATGAAATTTTCATGTGGTGGTTCTGGTCGGCCAGAAGCTGGATATGTATCCCAAAATTCACCATCAATATCTTTAATAGTGTCAGAAAAAATAAATTCGTATAAGTAATCACCTTTATGGTTTTTACCTATTTTGTTTATATAAACTAAAACCAAATCCTTCATTATATTTCAGCTTTTGGGTCTGGTTGTGGAATAGTGTCTGGTTCTATTCTAAACGGATTATCTCTTCTACTAGGTTTGCTAGGTTCAATACTAGGTTTCGTAGTAGGCTTTGTTACTGGTTCAACTGCTGGTTGTGTCATATCTTCTTGATTAAATGTTTCTTGTAATTTTGCTTTAAGCACATTTTTATCAATTATACTTCTTTTTTCTGAATTAATCAACCCCTCAGGTAATCTGTTTTGTTCCATAAATTCTGGGCTACCCTCAGGTGCAAACATACTATTCTTTTTTGGTGTAATAAATAAATTATCAGAATTTACAGATGTATCTTCAAGAATCTTAATTTCTTCCAAATCTTCTCCATCATTTGTGTCGAAAGACATACTATCGTCATTGTTATCCCCATCATTGTTACCATCCCCATTACTTGGTTCGTTGTTATCACTCCCCATATCAGAATTTTCTGAGCCATCGTCTCCTGCTGTATTAACTTTTTTAATTATATCGTTTTTATCTTCTTCATCCATTTCAGCTGTGTGTGTTGCTGATAATACAGAATTAATTGCGAATTTTTCCAAATCAAAGTCTGGTTGACCTTGTTCTTCAGTGTATTTTCTTAAAGATTGCCCTAACTTACCAGTTAATTGTTCAATATATTTTTTAGGGTCTGTTGCTTCATCAGCTTCAACACCAGCATCAAAAGGCTCATCATCAAATGGTTTGTCATCTAATGGAGCTTCTGTGTTATTTATATCTGTTGGAGTTTCTGGTGCGGGCGCACTTGGTTCAGCTGGAGCTGGGGCTGCGGGTGCAGCCAGCTTCAACTTGTATTGTGTTTCGTTTATTTTAGAGTGTAAACTTTTTTTTTTCCTTCTGCAAGTGTATCAATGATTGAATCCATTTTTTCTATTGCTCTAGAAATAGATAATTTGTGTTCGTTGATTGATTCTTCTACTTGTTCAGTTTCTTCATCATCTTTAAGCATGTCATTAACAGCTTTTTCAGCTTCAGTTAATTCAATTTCTTCGTCTTCTACTGTTTTTCCGTCTTCAACATTATCCATAGCTTCTTCTTCACCAGTTTCTTCTTCTTCATATAAAGGCGTATTACCATTCATGTTACCCTCGTTAGAGAATCCATTACCTTGATATTGAGAAAAGCCAGTTATGTCTTCGTTTAATAAATTATCATCTAAGAAAACGTTGATTTCAGAGCTATTGTTATATGCTTCTGCAAGGCTATTAAATCTTAAATTTAAATGTTTGATTGCTTTAGCATATGAAGGATAAGCTTCTTGTTTTTTGTTTTGTAAACCACCAATGTATTTGAAGTCTTCAGCTACAATTCCAGCTGTTTTATCAGTCATTTTAATGTAATGTTCATGATTCTCTCTAACAATAGCATAAGCTCTTCCATCAGGACCCATTTTAGTTAATTCAACTACAACTTTAGATGTATTTTCGTTGATTGGAGTCATACCCATCAATTCTTTCATACGTTCGTTGATTTCTCTACCTTTAAGACCCATTGGGCTAATAATTCTATCTTTTTTCATTCTTGTGTGTTTTTAAATTTTTTAATTTTATAGGTTAGGACTACCTGTGAAAACATCTTTATTTTCACCTAATAGAAAACATCCAGTTCCACCACTAATAGTTCTAACTAAAAGAGGTAAATTTGATGAAGCACCAACTGCAATAGTTACACCATTAATAGTGATTGAACACCCAGCACTACCACCATATATCTCAGTATATGTATGAGCAGTTAAATTAGGTGATTGCGCTGGAACGATAATACTATATGAA
The DNA here is from genome assembly GCA_032358315.1 of Ophiocytium majus. Lineage (NCBI taxonomy): Eukaryota > Xanthophyceae > Mischococcales > Ophiocytiaceae > Ophiocytium > Ophiocytium majus. The sequence goes on from JAULBY010041331.1 coordinate 13,909, forward strand.
TCAGTTATTCTTGCCATGTTTAATTGTTTTAATATAAATATTCATAAAAACAAAAAAAGCATCTTAATTAGATGCTTTTATTTTATACATAATAACTGTATTGTTTAAACTTGTATATATTACCATTTTTAGTACTTACACCAGAACCTCTGAAGTAGACTTCATAGATTTGTTTTTCTGCTTCTTCATAAGATTTAAAATCAAGTCTTTTAGAATTAACACCATCCGAAGTTTCAATATCAGACCATTTAAAATATCCACGAATTTGAATATAAAAAACATGATAATTAACATTAAATCTTTTTTGTTCTCTAATTTCTTCTATAATCCTAAGTTTCATTATTTAATTTTTTATATAATTCATTATCAACAATGATGTTATTTTTAGCACCTTCAATTCTTTCTTCATCTAAATATTCGTGAATTAATTGATTTACAACTATATTTTCAGTATCAACATCTGAATAATGAAAGTGTTCAAAAGCTTCCATTAATTCTTGTCGGTCTTCTTCACTTGGAACAATAATTTTATATTTAGTCCATGGATTTTTACCATCTTCGTAATCTTCGTATCTTTTCATAATTAATTGGATAATGGGGCTTTAATTGCTGGGTGTGATTCATAATCAAATAATTTAATCATATCCAATTCAATTTTATCTGCAAAAATCGGTGATGAAGATAAATATTTCCATGAATCATTTATTTCAACTCTTGGTAATGGTAGGGGTTCTCTTGTTCTTTTAGGTATACCAGCTTCATCTAAAAATTCAGATATATTATCCATATGATGCCAAGACATTGAAATTGTTGGATTTTTCCTATCCCATAAGTGTCTTCTAACATCTTCAGACAATTCGTGACCAATTTGTTCTTCAGCTTGTTCCAAATGATTTAAATACAAATGCGTATCACCAAGGTTACCAATTAATTGGTCAGGAACCATATTAACTTCTTTTGCCAGTATTTCCAATAACAAACCATATGATGCAATGTTGAATGGTAAACCTAAAAATGTGTCAACTGAACGTTGATTCCATGATAAAGAAATTGCTCTTGTTGGAATATTATCCCTATCCCAAGATTCAGCTTGCATTGGTGAAATAAATTTAGATTTATTTTTTGCTAATTTAGCTCTTTCGTTTAACGTTAAATCTCTTGTATAAACTTGAAATCCATAATGACATGGTGGTAAAACCATTTTATCTAATTCACTAACATTCCAAGCATTGACTAATAGTCTTCTTGAATCTGGATTATTTCTAAGGTCTTTCACTAGATTAGCTATTTGGTCGTGAAAAATTCTAATAACTTCACCATTAAAATGTTCTAAATGTTTACCAGTTGTTGTCATTCCTTCAGCACAACTTCCATTACCCATGGATATTCCGCTATACCAACGTCTCCATTGTGCACCATAAATTGGACCTAATTCACCCCATTTGCTAGCAAATTCGTCATTAGTTTTTATTTTTTCAATGAATTCTTCTTTAGTAAAATGACGATAAAACGGCCCATTAAGAGGACAAGGTTCATGACCAGCTTTATTAAATAACCATTTAACAGCGCAATCAGATTTTAAATAATGTTTATGTGCATCACCATTCCAGATATTACACCCGTTATCAACAAGATATTTGATATTTGTATCACCTCTAAGAAACCATATAAGTTCTACAACCATTGATTTCCATGCCATTTTCTTTGTTGTTAACAAAGGAAAACCTTCTTTCATATCATGTTTAATTTGATAACCAAAAATACTCTTGGTTCCAGTTCCAGTTCTATCTGTTTTTACAACACCATCACGTAAAATGGTTCTAAGTAATTCTTTATATTTATCGTCTAGCGTATTTTCCATTTCTTGTTAATAATTGCATGTAATTTTTATTTGTTTGTTTTGAGATTGAATCTTTACCTGTTATTTGTTTAATCCAACTATCCAATATTTGTTTACTTCTTGGAAGATTTAAACGTTTACACAATTCAGAATAAATACTATATTCTTCATCATTTAGAATGTTATTAGTTTCCATTAATTTAAACGTTACTTCGCTATTATCTTTATTATAAACTTTATCAAAATAAAATAACTTATCTTGGTTAGATACAATTTCAGAATAATAACGATTATTAATTATCAAACGTTCAATTTCAGCATCTGACAAACTAACAAAAGCCATTCTAACTAATTCACATTTTACTTCTGAAAAATCATGTGGACTATACATACTAGGGCCAAGTTGAGTATCGATTTTATCATTTTTACCCATGAAATATAACATTTTCTTTTTATTATTATCATCATTAATTATTTTATCTAAAGAATTATTCTGGGTAATTTTAAACTCACCCAAACTAATTGCTTTAGCTTCTAAAACTAAATTAGTTGATAACTCATGATGCATAAAAACTGGGTATTCAGTTAACCTAACAAACGGATTTTTTTTATAAAACTTATAATTATTACAATAAGCATTTTTAATTATATCTGGTTTGTTATTTAATAAACCATCTAAAGTTTCTTGTACCTCAGATGGTTTATATAATATAATATTAGCCATTAACTGCGTCTAATTTAGTTGCTGTGTGTTTTTCATATTGTTCGATAGCATCTTTCAATTGTTTTAACCCACTAGTTGATATTACCTGACTTGCATCATAGATGTTTGTTAAGTTTTTAGTTCTTAAAATCAAAATACCACTCAATGCATCTAATTTAGCTTTATCCTCAGCATCTTGAATCAAAGTGATTTCTTCAAGGATTAATTTAGAATCAACAGCTTCTAATTTTTCAAAAGCATATTTTTTGATGTGTGAGTTGAATACAATACCTTGACTATCTGCAATCTCAAATCTCATATAATCAGCATTGGTAACACCTGCGTATTTATATTGATTACCATTATTGAAAATGATTGTTAAATCTTTTGTTGCTGTTTCATAAGTTGAAGCGCAAACATTTGATGATTTGTAAATTGATTTAATTTTTCCGTTTTTTTCTTGTCTTTTTAGTAACATTTTTTTCTTTTTTAAATTTCTTTATTATTATTAGTTATTTTATATTTTAGGATGGTTGATAATGCGAAAACTTGTGAAATCATTGCGTCTTCTGAGTGTACCGTAACTATCAAATAATCACCACTTAACCTAATTTCAGCATTTTCGAAAACAACAACATCCCTAGTTAAATTAGGGTTTCCACCAAATTTCATTATTTCTATGTTATTTAAATTATGTTGGACCATGTTTACTTTTTATTCAAGTATACTGATATTTATTTTAAGAATCAAGCTTGTATTTTAATAAAAAAAGTAGTAAGTTTGCCAATAACATAAATTTTATAATAAAAAACAATGAGTAAAGCTATTCACCCTAAAGTTAAAGCTATTATTAATCAAGCAATAACTGAAGCAGTAGACTTAGATGATGTTAAAGTTAGACCAGAACATATTGTCATTTCTTTATTAAAAGATAATAATGATGAATGTGTTAAAATATTAAAATCTTTAAATATTAATATTATTGACTTGCAAGATAATTTAACAAATCATTTAAGAAATGTTGATTTGACACCTAGAGTAGCTGTTACTGCCAAAAAGAAACCAGCATTCTCGGATGAGACTAACACTATTTTTAAATCAGTAGATAAAGAATGTGAAAAATTACGTAATAGTATGATTGAATCTAAACACATCATGCTAGCTATTTTAGCCTCAAAATACCCTATCAATGAGGTTTTAAACAATATGGGTATTAATTATAAAAGTTTCAACGAAAAAGTAGAATCAATGAATGAAGAAATTAAAAATGGTGCGTTTGATGACTCCGAAATGGATGAATTTGGCGACGGAATAAAAAAGAAAGCAAAACTATCAGACGGTAAAAGTAAAACACCTGTATTGGATAACTTTTGTAGAGATATATCTAAAGCCGTTGAGAATGACGAAATCGACCCAGTTATTGGTAGATTGAAAGAAATTAAACGTGTTGCTCAAATTTTATCTAGAAGAAAGAAAAACAATCCAGTGTTGATTGGAGAGCCTGGGGTGGGGAAGACTTCTATCGTAGAAGGATTAGCTTTGTTAATCAAAGATGGTCAAGCACCAAGAACACTTCAAGATAAAAGAATTTTCACATTAGATTTAGCATCAATCGTTGCTGGAACTAAATTTAGAGGTCAATTCGAAGAACGTATGAAAGCAATCCTTCAAGAATGTAAAGCTAATCCAGATGTAGTTCTTTTTATTGATGAATTACATTCGATAATTGGTGCAGGAAATGCTTCTGGTTCTCTAGATGCATCAAACATAATCAAACCAGCGTTGGCAAGAGGGGAGTTTCAAGTAATTGGAGCAACAACACTTGATGAATATCGTGAACATATTGAAAAAGATGGTGCTCTAACAAGAAGATTTCAACAAGTATTAGTTGAAGAACCAACTCTTGAAGAAACTAAAACTATTCTTATGAATATCAAAGGTCACTATGAAAAACATCACAATGTAAAATATTCAGAAGAAGCAATTGACGAATGTGTTAAATTATCTGCTAGATATATTATGGATAGAGCAATGCCAGACAAAGCTATTGATGTATTGGATGAAGCTGGTTCTAGTGTTAATGTTTGTGTTGAAAAACCTGAAAACATTAAAGAACTAGAAGAAAAAATAGCTGCAGTTATTGAAAAGAAAAAAGAAGTTGTTAATAAACAAAAATACGAAGAAGCAGCGAAGCTTCGTGATGAAGAAAAAAAATACGATGAAGCTTTAGAAAAAGCCAAAACAGAATGGAATGAGACTCTTGATAGAGACGTTAAAGATATTGGTGTCGATATAATTTCAGGCATAGTATCAGCAATGACAGGTATTCCATTAAGCAAAATATCAACTCAAGAAGGTAAACGCCTTTTAGATATGGATAAAGACCTTATGGGTAAAGTAATTGGTCAAGACGATGCTGTTGTTAAAGTTGTTAAAGCAATTAAACGTAATAGAATTGGAATCAAAGATAAAAACAAACCTGTAGGTTCATTTATCTTCTTAGGGCCAACTGGTGTTGGTAAAACACTCTTAGCAAAATTATTGGCTGAACAAGTGTTTGGTGATGCTGATTCGTTATTTAGAATCGATATGTCTGAATACATGGAAAAATTCTCTGTGAATAGATTGATTGGTCCACCACCTGGGTATGTGGGGTATGAACAAGGTGGTCAATTAACTGAAAAAGTTAGAAGAAAACCACATTGTGTTATCCTATTTGATGAGATTGAAAAAGCACATGAAGATGTATTCAACATTTTATTACAACTTTTAGATGAAGGTCACTTAACAGACGGTTTAGGTCGTAAAGTTAATTTCAAAAATGCTCTTATCATTATGACATCAAATATTGGTGTTAAAGAAGCTAACGCATTTGGTAAACCAATGGGGTTTGAACCTGAATCAATGATTTTAAGTGAAGAAACTAAAATAAGAAATATTATTGAGAAAGCTCTTAAGAAAAAATTCAAACCTGAATTCTTAAACCGTATTGATGAAACTATCGTATTTAATTCACTTCAACGTGAAGACATTGGAAAAATCATCTATGTTGAATTAGCCAAGTTAGAAAAAAGACTTGAAGAAATGAAATACAAATTAAAAGTTTCTGAAAGTGCAATAGAATTCTTGGCCAAAGAAGGTTATGATGAAGCATATGGTGCCAGACCTCTTGCAAGATGTATCCAACACTATATCGAAGATGCAGTGGCTGATGAAATCCTTAATGAAAATATAAAAGAGGGTGAAACCATAAGCATAGATTACATCAATAATGAAATGGTGGTAAAAGCTCTTAAAAAAGGTAAAAAATAATAAATAACTAAACCCACATTTTTTGTGGGTTTTTTTATATTTATAAGTATAAAATAATTCTAATGATAAATAACATATTACAAAATAAGTACGGAGAAGCTTTGAAAGCTTTAGATATCTATGAAACTAAAACTAGTCTTATACTTTCTAGAATAATAATCAATCCAGAAAATAGAACTAGCGGAATAGGTACTAAAGTAATGTCTGATTTAATAAAATATGCTGATGAACATTCTCAAATTATTGCGTTGACACCTTCTAGTGATTTTGGTGGAAGCGTAAATAGATTAATTCAATTCTATAAAAAATTTGGATTTAAAATGAATAAAGGCCATAATAAAAATTTTGAATTCAAGGATACTATGATTAGATATCCTAAATTGCCTGGGATGAGAGAGAATACCAACAAAACATTAATTAAATCACTTCTTAGAGAAGGTCTTTTAACCAAAGATAAAGAAGATGTTTCACAAGTATCAAATTTTATTAATTTTGCAAAAGAGTATTTAAATATTTCAGATGATATCAAAGTTGCATTGGCATACGAAAGAACACCAGACTTAACAACAACTGCTTATTATAATTTAGATGGTTTTGTTAAAGTATATGTAAAAGATAGAGCAATCATCGATGTATGTCGTTCAATAGCTCATGAATTAGTTCATCATAAACAAAACCTAGAAGGTCGTTTACAAGATGTTGCTAAAGATGGTGATGATGGAAGCCAAATTGAAAATGAAGCGAACGCTATTGCTGGCGTGATAATAAGAAAATGGGGTAAATTAAACCCTCAATTATACCAATAAATTATGCCATATCAAGTAAAAGGTAAATGCGTATACAAAAAAGATACTGGGACCAAAGTAGGTTGTACTGAAGGTGATGTTAATAAATATCTTGCTGCATTACATGCAAATGCAAATGAATCAATAATTGAAAATAAATTGTTTGGTAAAACAATTTATAGAATCCCAAATCAAGATGAATTAAATGATATTAATTTAGCTAATTTATCAGCTGAAGAATTAGTTAATGGATTATCCTATTCAATAGTTGGTAGAGGAATGTATGATAATAAAAATATTTCAAATATTAAAGATGCAATTAATATGTTAATTAATACTAATCCCAATAATGAAGAATATAAAAAAGCACTTAATATTGCTAATGAATTAAAACCACGATTTAATTTAAAACAAGAAGATACACCATTAAAATCATCTGAAGTATATGAGAGTACTAAAAATCTAATACAACGTCTTATACGTGAGAAATTACAATAAATAAAGCCTACATAATGTAGGCTTTATTATTTAATTGGACCAATGTATTCAAAACTACCACATAATCTTGTATTATCATATACATGATTTTTATATGTGTTGTCTGAAGTAACATCTTTCCTTAGTTTTTTATTTTTACTAGTTGCTCTCCAAAGTGGTGAATTGGTTTTATAATTAATCATTTTAGGATGAGCTGAACGACTAAAAAATCTATGCCCTTCATCTAAGTGTATTTGAGCAACGATTTCTTGAAACCTTACACCAATACCCATTCCTTGAAAATCTGGCAGGATAACGCTTCTATGGCCTCTCCAAGCATTCTTTAAGGTTCCACTTGGCATTGTTATAACCGATGCGAATCCAATTACAACATCATTCCAAACAGCCAAGTAACATCTAGCCGCTTTATTATGATTACCACTTAAATAGTGATGGTCTTTAAACATTCGCCAATTGTCATTTGTTGTACGATAGATTTCAATATTGATTTCTGGTCGGACAAAAAAAAACCGTGAAGTAATTCACCTGTATCTGTATTTAATACCCAATCTGGTTCAAGCCATTCAACAATGTCATGATGACAAGTTGATAAAACCACATTTTGTATGTCATTTTTTTTTATGTATCTTGATAATGATACACTGGCCGCTTTCGCAACATTTCTATCAACAACACTAGTATATTCATCAATAACACAATCAGATTTTAATTTACGAGCCAAATCAGCTCTGAATTTTTCACCATTGGATAAAACATGATATGGTTTATACCAAGATGGAATAGAATTTAATCCAACAGCCATTAATTTATTGATACCAATGTCTGGTGTTTCGAAATGTGATATGATTGATTTATTTTGGTCCCATTCTGGAGATTCTTCAACACCAAAATTTTTAAGAAGTGTGGATTTACCTGAGCCACTAGAACCAACAATAATACCTAATTTAAAATTTTTAGGTATTTGACTTGGCATTTTCCAAGGATAAAAAGTAGAAGTTCCATTGAATGCACAATCAAAAGCTGTTTCACTAGCTTTGATAAATTCATCATGCTCTACACAAGATACTAACGGTGTAGTATTTCTAACTAATTTTTCGATAACTTTCTCCATAAAACAATTGTAAATAAAAAACTAGGGAAGCATATAGTATGTCCCTAGTTTTTTATATTTATTTGGTAAAATTATTTTTTACCTTCTGTTAATTTATTTACGATTGCCTCTAATTTTTGGACTTTTGATTCTAATAATGAGTTTTTTTCTTTCTCTTTATTAGCTTGTTCGTTAAGCCACTCTTGCTTTTTCACTGCAACAGCTTCATTTACGATGTTATCGATTAAATCAACAAGTTCATTCTCCTTGATTCTAACTGTTTTTTTAGCAACTGGTTTGTTCTCTGACATATCTTTTGAATTTAGAAAATCTTATTTTAATATAAATATGTAACAAAGTATAAAAAAACCAAATTATTTTCGGTTATACTCATCCACGATGAATAAATCTAATAAATCTGAAATTTTCAGTTTTTTAATTTGAGCAAAATAATCAGCTGCTTCTTCAAGGTCTATAGCGGAAACAGTGTTAATTACTTCACCTTCCTTAAGTTTTAAACAATATTTTTTCATAGTATCAATTTAAAATAAATATCTTGTTAAATGTAATTGTTTTAAAAAAATTAACATTTATTATCTGCTGCAGAACTAGCCGCCCAAGCATCTGGTTTTATTTTGAAATCATAACCCATACCTAAAATGTAACCAACAGCTTGTTGTAAAGCTTTGTTTGAATCATGTTTTGGGTCTGGATTAATATCAGCGTGAATTTCCATTTTAACATCGTATAAATCTAATAATTCAGCGATTTGACCAGCTACTTCAATTGATTTACCAACCTCAAAAACCATTCTTTCGTTAATTAATTCTATATCTCTACTTTTACCTACTTTATCTTTTACTTTAAATTCATGATTATATGTTGCTGCAATAATCATACCACCACGACCAACGATTACACCGCCACCTAAATCTTCAGTGACTCTAATTAAAATAACCGTAGCAAACTTATAAAGAAGTTTAGATATTTTTTGTGAATCCGTTCCTACCGATACACTTAATATTTGATTCTTTTCTAATGCTTCATCTAATAATTTTTCTAAGTAATCTACTATTGGTTCTTCAATTACTTTTTCGTTTCTTTTCCATTTCATGGTTTCTTGTTTTTAAAACTTGTTATAATAAAAAAGGCCCCAAATGGAGCCCTTTATAATTTTATCCTAATTCAGTTGTTGGTAACAACTTTTTTAATCTTTTGAAATTATTTTCTCCGATTTCACTTTCTCGGACAGCTATTCGAATTAAGCTACCGCCATTAGATATATCTAATTGTGAAATTTCATCAGGAAATTCCGTAATTGGATTCCCCGTTATGTTTATAAACTCTAAATTCTTAAGGTTCCCGATTTCTTTCGGTAAACTCTTTATACGATTGTTCGTTAACACCAACATTTCTAATGATGATAATTTTCCAATCGATTCATGTACATCAACCATTTTTGCATCAGTAATAATGATTTGGTCCACATCTTTAAAACGACTAATGTCTGGTAATCTTGGTATCTCTCTATTCATGAAACTTATAGCTTCAGTATCAGGCGATAATAACTCAAATAAACTTTCAGCAAAACCAAACTTAATCAAATAATCTAAATACTTGTTACTGTCTAAACCTCTCTTATGCTCCTTGGCCATTTTCATTAATTGCTCATAAAAATAGTTACTAATACCCTCACTCTCAGCTAAAACAGTTTCGAAAATACTTACGTTTTGTCCGTTACTTCTATCTTTTAATTGGTTTGATTCAAAATGTATTTGATATAATTCATCCGTTTCACCAGTAAAAAATTTATTGTTGATTATAATATAAATATCAGAATCTTTACCATCAGGTTTTTTATAATTCTCAGTATAGTTTTTAAACATACCATTACCCTCTCTAGCCGTACACCAGTTAGCATATTTCGAAAACACAGTACTGGCAGCTACTGATTTAGGAATGTATAACGTGTACTTACGGTCATGAACAGGAATTTCAGCCTTGCCCATTTCAACAAATTTCTGAAGAGTTCTCTCAACAGCACTAGGTTCTTTTTCAATAAACGGGTCAACAGCATCAAATAAAATTGCTAATGATTTATATTGGTTAATATCCGTAGGGTCCAATACGTTTTTAAGAATATAAGAACCATTACATAATTCCTTGAATTTACGTTTACGTTTATTATCTTCGAAAATACTTAAATAATTGTTAGCTTGTGGTAAATCTTCCTCAACAAAACGAACAGCTAATTCAACACTACTAGAACTACCATCCTTAATTAAACGAGAAAATAAATTAAGCATCCATTGTAAATACATTTTATTATCCGTTGGGTCAGCAATAATCATACTAGTAAATACACTTGAACAAACACTAACTTTTTTTAGTATTCTTTCTTTTTCGTTTATTTTAGTTGATAAAATAGCTATGATTTCACTATTAGACATCATAATAGGATATGTTTCATATCCGTCTTTAGATAAGGCTTCTAGCTTAGAACTTATTTGAGTTTTATCAGTACCGCATTCAAATACATCGAAACCTTCCGCAAGGAAAGTTAATCTATCTGTTATAGTTTTTTCTGCCATCGTAATTTTTTATTAATGATAGTCAAAAAAAAACTAAGAATCAATACCTAAAGGTAAAATCTTTTTAAAAAATCTTCATCCAAATATTCTTCAACTCTTCTTTTTAATAACCATACTAAACCATCCGCATCTAAAACCTCTCTGTTGATAATATCAAGAATTACTTCGTTGGTATTTTCTCCATCTGTAAGTCTATATTTAATCTCCGAAATATAATCATATTTGTTTTCTTTGATTAAAGATTGGATAATCATATTATATGTTTCCCAACGGCTTTCCGTCTCTTCATCGAATGAAGTTGAAATTGTTGTTACGTGTTTTCTGTAGGCTTTATCCAAGTTAGTTTTTCTACCTTGGTTAGCTTGAAAATATAATAATTTAGTAGCATCCATAAGTGTGGAATTTGGTAATCGTTATTTACAATAAATATCTGAAAACAACAGATACAACTAAATTAAATTGATAAATTTCGAATTTTATCGTATAGTCTTGTTAACTCTGGTGTTAACGATTTAACTTCCTCAATAACTTTTATACATTCAAGATTTGGGTCAGTTTTTTCAGTCAATTGATACTGTAATTGCTTAACCTTTAAATTGTCATGTAAGTTATTTTTAAGTTCTAATATTACTTGGTTATAAGTGGCCCAAGCAATTTTGGTAGGTGTGTCACCATCCATAAGATTTGTTGTCAATTTATTCTCATACTCGATTTCAAGAAAAGAATCAAATTCACCATAATGTTCTTTTAATATACCCCTGATTTTTGATTTAAGGTCCATGACATTAATTTAATGGAATATTCTTTGTTAGCATATTGTCATCACCAATTCGACCAAACATCCAATCAGTAATCACCTGCTCAACAAATTTATCATTGGTTTCATCTTCAAAATTAAATTTAAATTTTAAATAATCCTTTAAATCCTTAAGAGTCATTTCCTCATCATCAACCTTGTTTTTAACCATGGCCGAAGAACTATACTCACCACCCTTACGAACATATTTTTCTATGGGTTCATAAGTGGCATTTAATAAATTTTTCATCTTCTCAATCTTATTAGAATGAGCAGTTGCTTCGTTAATATTTAACTTTAAACGTTGATATTGACTCTCTGTGATTATAATTCTTTTCATATCTATAAATATTCGATAAAACAAAAAAGACCCGATAAACGGGCCTAATTTTTAATTCGATAACAAGAAATCTATTTTATTTTGAATTTCTTCTTTTGTTCTTAAACCAGTTGTTCTTTCAACTTCTAATCCGTTTTTTAAATAAACAATAGTAGGAATGCTTCTAACACCATACTTGGTTCCTAATTCCCCATTGCTATCAACGTTTATTTTTCCAATTGTTACATCTTTCCCTTCATTTTCTTCACTTAATTTGATAATAATCGGACTTAACATTTTACATGGTCCACACCATTCTGCTGAAAATTGTAATAATGTTACGTTTTTTTCTGAGATAACTTGTTCTAAGTTCTCACTATTTACTTGTAATGCCATTTTTTAGATATTTATTTTTATGTTATAGTTATAAATATAGCAACCCTAATCTAAAAATAAATGAATGATAAGTACATAATATTAAAATTTTTATCCCGTACATTTAAAGACGACCATTTATCCGTTTACCTATACGCATGCGGGCAAAAACGAAGTCAAACAACTGCCGTTAATCATATTATGAATAATCTTAGAAATATTTTTTTACCAGTTTTTTCAGAACATTATGTCTTGATAATCGTTAAAGAATATCTTGAATTTAAAAAATACCAGTATAAAAATGGAGAAATAAAAATTAAAAAATTATACTAACGGTGGATTTATTTGATTGTTTAAGGTAACATACTTCTCAAAATCCAATATCCTCTCAGAATTAAAAAAATCTGAAATGTATTGACCTGTTTTTTCAGGTGTCATCGAATAAATCAAATCTAACCTCTCAACGATAACATAAAAATCACTAATCTGATTCTTATCCAAATCACCTCGATTTAAACAAGCTGCCATATTTCTACAGTAATTTATAAACGTCAAATACCTTGATTGCTTAAATTGCCCCATAGCAATTTCACATATGGTTAAAAAAATAAAATTATCGTACTTACTCATTTGCTATAATATTTATTGTTAAACATTTACCATGAATACTAACGAAATAATGGAAGAAAAAGTGCTGAAATTTCTTTTCAGATATTATCCAATCACAAGAGTGAAAATTAAAACAGAATTACAAAAGAAAAGCTGTTTTAAACGTGGAATTTATATCGATGGAGAACCACTTATGTTAAGTGATAAATCATCAGCATTTATTGTTCATTCAAAATTAATTAAAATTCTAGGTAGGGTTTTTAACTATGACGAAAAGACTTGTAAACACCTGTTAACCAAGTTTTTATAAAATCAATGGTCACAATACAATACATACTTATGTAAATTCTACACATGTATAATAATGAACTTATTCCAGCAATGGATAATAAACTTGGATGTGTTTCACCACATAAACCAAACGTATGTTTAAAGAATTCAATCATAATATTACTATTTAGATAGCAAATATACTAATTAATTTTGAACCAACATAATTTTTTAAGATAATTTATTGTTGGTCAGTAATATCCAAAGGCTCCTGAGATTTAAAAACATTCGAAACCTTATACTGATTACTAAGCTCCTTTAACTCTTGAACCTTACTTACAATCATTTCTAATCCAGATATCTTATCATTGATGTTTCTACTAGCCTCATCAATTTTAACATCTAAACCATCAGATTCCTCATCACTCATACCATCCAAATAACGATAAGCTAAATTGCTTAATTGATTCGTCTGAGTTTCAATCTCATTTAATAACGGTAAAATTGTCACCTCAAATTCAGGTGACAAAAGCTCAGCAAGACTTAAATTAACAAAATTATTATATAACTTGTCAACAATGTCACTCTTTAACTTCACATATTGCTCAAGTTTAACAATAGGGTCAGAGTCAGCATTTAAAATATTTAGCCTTCTAGCTTGGTCTTCAGTAATTACTATTTTCATGTGTTCGTTTTTATTATAAATATATTGACAAAAAGATAAATTTTATCTATCATTGGAAAAAAAGAAATGGCAAATTTAGATTTTAAAAAAGATTTGGTTCTAGGTAACCAAGGTGAATACATAATAAAAGAATTCCTCGAACAAAAAGGTTGCATATTTATAGATACCAACAACGATAATAAGTATGACCTCAAAATGCTTAAAAACAATGTTGAAACAACTTATGAAATAAAAACAGACGTTCTATGTAACCCAACAAGAGATACTGGAAATATGTTCGTGGAATTTCAATGTAGAAATAAACCATCAGGAATCGAAACATCCCAAGCAGAATGGTTCGTTACCTATTTTAAATTCTTAAATGAAATTTGGTTTATTAAAACACAAAACCTAAAAGACCTCATAAGTGAAAATAATTTCTACGTAATTAAAAATGGTGGCGATGTAGGTAGCAATACACACGGATACCTTATAAAACGAGAAAAATTTAAACAACATTTTCATGTCTACAAAATCTAAACAACCAAAACTAACTGTAGAACTAGTCCCATCAACATGCCATTTTAGCAACGTCCGCTCAACCGTAACAACAGCCGAATGGGATAAAATAAGAAGAATATCCTACGAAGCAGCAAACAACTTATGCGAAATCTGTAAAGATACTGGTAAAAATCAAGGATATAAACACAATGTAGAATGCCACGAAATTTGGCACTATAATGACGAAACACATGTACAAACCCTGATAGGTCTAATATCACTATGCCCAACTTGTCATCAAGTTAAACACATCGGTAGGTCTATAGCCATAGGAATAGAAAAAAAATGCTTCTACCAATTAGCTAAAATAAATAATTGGACAATAAAACAAATTCAAGACCATATTGTGAAGTCATTCGAGGTCCATAAAGAACGTTCTAAACATCAGTGGACCTTAGATATCAGTCTGCTAAAATCAGAGCCTTATAACATCGATATCAAAGATACAACAGAACGTATATTTGAAGTTAAAAAGTTTAAGAAAAAAACTAAAAAGAAAAAAGTTGCAGGTGCACCAAAAAAATTACATCCAAAAGCTAAAATAGCTGCAGCACTAAAACCTAAACCAATTAGTAAAAAAAGTCCTAATAAAAAAAACCCATCATAACGATGGGTTTTGTGTTTTTATTTAATACATTCAAAAGTTAAATAATTTGTATGCTCTTCAAATTGTGATAGTTTCTTTACAAAAAATCCTATTTCAGCTAACTCAGTCATAATTTCTTCTTCAGTATCTACAAGAGTTAATTGTCTAAAGAAAACAGTATAACAACGACCATTTTCATCTTTGTTACCCCAAAAAGGTTTATCCTTGTTTCCATCAGTTACAACAAACATTCCAAATAGAAATACACCGCCAGAAACTAATCTATCATAAATCTGTCTATAATAAGACGACCTTTGATTCTTGCTCAAATGCTGAAATACATTCATTGAATAAACAACATCCAAATCATTAGGTATCATATCAGGAATATTCCTACCATCACACTTAAATAATCTTGGATGGTCAAATAATGGATTAACATCTATTGCATAATAATTACCATCACCAACAGGTGATAAAGCAATAATTTGTTGTATCCCACCATACCCAGGCCCAATCTCCAAAACTCTTGGGTTTTTATCTAATAAAAACCTAATAAATAACGAATCTAAAACACCTAATATCCTAGCCATTTTATTAGTCCCAATATTAGCCTCATCAATTGTTGTAATGTTTTGAATTCCTCCAGCAATAGAAAATAATGGAAAATTATCTGTAGCAACTTTCCAAAATTCGTTTATGTCAATATTATCAGGTGATAATACATCTATAAATTCTTGCTTAAAAATACTTACATTTTTTTCTAAATCATGTTTGATGAAATCTTTAATATGTGGTTCAACAATAGTGGCTTGAGTTGGTATTTTAACACCTTGATTTTCAATCCAATAATCAGATTCTGATTTGGAGTTAATATAAGGTTCGAAATTATCTTCAATTGTTAATACCATAATAATACTGGTGCTATCCAAAGAGGTGAGATATAATATGGGTCGTAATACGGGTCCCAATAATCATAACCATATACTGGCATTTCAACAACTTCAACATACTCAGTAGTAATTACTGTTTCTTCCACTTCTTCATAGTTTTCTTCGTCAAACCTCTCTTCCTCAGCTTTTATTGCTTCAGCTTGTTTCAAGTTCTTTAAAGCTAATTCAGTACCTTGCTTAACAATGTCTTCCAAAACACCATTAGGTTCCAAATATTCTCTTGATACAGCAGAATTACAAATCTCAAGAATTTCATCCCAAGCTTCAGGACCAGTTAATTTGTATTCCCATCCAGCTGCAGCACAATCAAAACGATTCTCATTTAAAAATGATAAGAACACAATCTCAATAGGATTAATACCCTTGAAATCTGCAACGGCAACACGAACATCACTGAATCTTTCGTTTGATAAAAAATCAGCCCATTGATTCTCATCAAAGTTGTCAAACATGCTAGCAAAAGCAAATTGACCTTCAGCCAAATCAACTGCACAATATAAATCGTACATCTTAAGATATTCATAATACTTGGCATATAAATTTACAACTTCTTCACGACCCAATTCAGTCGGTACATATTGACTACCATCAATACGTAAGAATCCTTTTTCAACCAATAACTTTAAATAATGCTCCAAAAATACTTGGTCACCAACTAATCTCGTTGGAAAATAGGTTTGGAAATTAATGATTTCATTTAATAAAATCAAACCAATATACCTAACTTTGTCTTTTTCTAATAAATTGTAACTCATATTATCTTCTTCTTGATGAACTTCTTGAACTTGAACCGAAACTACTTGATGAACGTCTTGACGAACTTGAACTGCTATAGCTAGATGAAGAACTTCTCGATGGACGACTTGAATATGAAGAACTTGAGCTTGGTCGTGAACTACTTTTTGAACTTGAACCAAAACCACTTGAACTTCTAGATGTAGTAGCTGTAGGACGTGTTGTAGTTGTTTTATTACCAAATCCAGTTGTTACTGGTCTTGATTTAGCTTGCGATGTTACATTAAATGATTTTTGAGAACTTGTTGGTGTAGATACATTTGCCGCTCTAGCAGATACTGGCGCAGAAACACTTGATGCTCTAGACGTATTCGTATAAGAAGACGGTGCTACCGCTCTTGTTGACGAATTAGAAGTATAGCTAGACGCTGGTCTACTTGTACGTGTAGTTGTCGTTACCCTTGTTCTATATGTAGAAACTGGTTGACTTCTGTATGAACGATAAGTCGATGGATAATAACCGTGATGATATGGACTGTAATATGGTCTGTGATTAGACATCAAATAAGCCATAATCATCATATCAGAAGCACTATAGTGTGCACGGTGATAATAGTTATCTCCATAATATGAACGATTACCTGTTACGTAGATTTCACCACTAGGATTAACCGAAACCTTGGCAACTTCTAAAACATCGTTGTCAGCAGTTGGTACAACAAAAGAAAATCCTCTGTCATTTCCAGAACCGTATTCAGATACTTTGATATAATCCACTTGACCATCACCATCCAAATCCAAGTTGTTTATTGAACTTTCTGAATTTAATCTGTCCTCGATTTCTTGTGCTGAGTTAGATGTTTTAACCAAATCTCCAAGAGCTTCAAGATTTAAATTGTCGCCAACATTGGCTGTGGGTGTAACCGTCACTTGCGGATTATACGACTGAACTCTTACGTTGTCTTCTTTACAACTTGCCATTGCCAATGCAATGCTTAATACCAAAATTAATTTTTTCATGTGTTTAAATTTTTATGATTAATAACTTTAAAGGACAAATGTATAACATTAATTTGAATCTACCAAATTATTTTCAATGTTTTTTTCATTGTCCCACTTAATAAATTTTACTATGAGCTTAAATGCAGCCTCCTTGCCCGTCTGAGTAGCCGTTATATATTCAGCATGTGCAAAGTGAAAATCCTTGAAATACTTAGACGACTTCTCAACACTCAAAGAAACATATGTCTTGAATATAGCAAAATGATATTCCTTACCCAACCCATTTATATGGTCAATAATCATATGCATTAAATCCCAAGAAGTATCACATCGACAAGAACCACCAATACCTTTGAAATCATCTTCTGTTAAACCAAATGGATATTTAAAAATTCTATTATCCCTAATATAGGGAAAAATAATTTTATTACCTTCTAATATTTCTTCTTGTGTCATAACTACTTATTTTTGACAAAGATAAACAATTTATCAATACTACCAAATATTTATAATAAAAAAATTTACTATATGAAATTATTCTATATAAACGAAATGATTGATGAAGGTGAAATCCTAGATAACACCAAATTTAAAATTACACAAGAATCTACAGACGAATTCGTAATCAGAGCCATATACAAAGGCCAAGAAATTGGATACCTACATCTAGACGTAATGTACGATATGTACGATTATTTTATAGGAACGTTCACAGAAGAAGAATATGAAAAAATGTTCCCTAATAATATCGGTGTCTTTATCAGCGAACTTAAAAGCTACGGATTTAGAGGCGAAGGCATCGCCAGAAAACTAATGCAAATGGCCCTGCAAAAAAGCCAAGCAATGAAACTAGATAGAATATACCTTAACGCAAGCCCAATAAAAGATACTCAAATAATTTCAGCCACTGGAAAACCCCTAGACCTAGGACCTCTTGTTAAATTCTATGAATCTCTAGGATTCAAAACCATCAAAGCAAGCCCACAAAATGTGGAAATGTTTTTGATAGCAAACCCAATAAATGAAACCAAAAATATCATACAAAATAAACTTAGAATCCTAGCAGAAAATACATACATAGAAGAAGGAAACCTAGCTAACGAAATAAACTTCAAATTCTCTAAACATGAAGATGAATATAAATTCGAAGCCATATACCAAAACGAAATAATAGGCAACGCTCATATGGATGTTATACATAACCCATACCAATACTTCGAAGGAGACTTCTCAGAAGCACAAATATCACAAATGTTCCATGAACCCATATTCACAATTGAATGGGTGGAAATTCCAGATGACTACTATAAGGGTGCTGGTGTAGGTCGAGCCCTTATGAACAAAATACTTGCCAAAGCCAAATCCCTAGGATTTAAACAAATATATCTTAACGCAAGTCCAATAGGACATAACGGACTTGCAATAAACGACTTGGTTAACTGGTATAAATCATTTGGGTTTGAACCCATCCTAGACCAAGGACACAATGTACAAATGCTGCTTAATATGAAATAATTTAAAAGGACTCTTATAAGGGTCTTTTTTTATGACCAAAAATTTCTGAAAATAATTTTTTTGAAAATGGCATACTGATATTTTGAAGTTGAAATTTCTGGAAAATAATTTTTTTTAAATAAGGGGTTGCTATATTATGATACAAAAAATTCTGGAAAAATTTCGTGAACAGCATCATACCCCACTATTAGCATACACACGGGGGGGTCATATGAGGGGGGTAACGGGGGCAGGGGTACCATAGGGAGGGGTATTGTTGCATCATCTATTTAAAAAGGTATAACGTATCCATATTAGGTCATTGTGTCTTATATGTCTTTAAAACGTGTCATGTAAAATAGTTTATATATGCAAGAACTTTAACATTTAATTAAGGGTTTTAAAAAAAGCCCCTTTCGGGGCTTGTTATTAGTTAAGCATTTCGAGAACTAACTCTTGGGCTTTGTCGTTTGTTTTTGCCCCTTGCATATATCTAATATACTCATCATTAGAGTATTTTTTACTGTTTGTGTTTGCAACGTGGTTTGTGTAGTGTGTTACACCTTGTAACAATCCAAATGCGGTGATACCTGTACGCTCAAATTCTAATTGCATTGAACTTTCAAGACTTTCAAGAATTTTGTGTTTTTGAGCGTCTGATTTATCCGAAGCCAAAAGCGAAGCGGAGTTATAACCTAACAAATCAAATTTGAATTTTTCAATTTGTTCTTTAGTTGGTTTAACTTTATCCAAAGCAATTAATTGCTCTTTAAATTCTGATGCAGAATTTACAATTTGTGCAACCTCATCACAATAAGATAAAATTTTTGCTTTACCGTTTACAGTATTACGCCCTTTTAAAGCACCTTCTAATTTGCTTCTTACCATTCCATTAGTACAAACTAATCTTTCAGTATAAAGGCTAATAACGTTTGCTTTTGAGCCATCATAAGAAGTTGTAAACGTCAACCAAATATTTGTAATATCATTTACACCTTTATCGTTTTTAAATTCAATAGGGTGCATTTTGATTTTGAACTCAATTTTTGAGCCACCGCAAAATTCTCTAAATGTTAATGTATCTAAATCTAAATCCGCACCGCATTCGTGAACGGTTTGCAAGATATTGTCATAAAATTCAAGCGGTTGCATTGGTACAAAATCTTTACCTCTTGTTTTTTCTAAAGACAAAGGCGAACCGCCAGTACTTTTATACACTCCGTAGGTTTCAATGCTTTTAAACATTTCGTTACCAGTTGTTAATGGTACTTTTACCACTTCAAATAATTGACCTTTTACTTGCTCTAAATGTGCGCTTGTTTGTCCTACTACTGCTAAAATGTTTTCTGTTGTCATAATGATAAGTTTTAAATTGGTTACTGTTATAATTTCTTCTACAAAGATAAGCAAATAAAACAAGCTACCAAACTATTTTGTAATTTTAACATAACTTTAACATTTGGGGTCTAAAAAAAAAATAAAGGTAGGTTGGAGTCTACTCTTCCACCTTGTTAGGGTTCGCCCGTTGTTAGATTGACTACTAATTCAACACTACAAAGATAAGGCGAATAAATGATATAACCTAATAAAATATGTTAAAGTTTTGTTAAAGAAAAAAGCCCCGAAGGGCTTTGTATTATTTTATTTCGATACCTTGCAATTTTACGGTTGCTTTATCAAAAATGAAAGTTCTTATTTTTGATTCTCTAAAGTTGCAAAGTTTTTTTATAGCTTCTTTACAGAGTGTTTTGGTAGCAGAATTTACCGTTTTATATTCAATAGGTTCTAAAACTTTTTTTCTTACTTGTAAACCGAAAATGTGTAATTGTTCAGTTTCTTTGTTTTGTTTCACACCTTTTGCTATATAGTTGAAAGCGTCATTTTGAGCGTCTGAGCGTAAAATTGTTGTGTCGCCTTGCTGTCTTAACTTTTCTTTTACTTCGTCGCTTGAAAGTCTTTTTTCAAGGCTTTCGTATAATTCGGTGTAGGCTTGTTTAACAATAGCAAATTCAAAGTTTTTTGCTAAATCATAGAAAACTTTGTCTTTGTTTTCTTGCAATGCGTTAAAATCGTGTTGCAATGCGTTTTCGTTTGAATAGCCCGCAATGATTAAATAATTTGCTACTTCGCCTTTTTGGTTTTCATAGTCGTTAATTGCAACGAATGAATTACCTTTGATTGTTTTTGCAACCGCTTCTAAAACTAAATTTCTTACTGGATTTTTCATAGTGTTATTTTTAATGGTTTAAATTTCTCTTACAAAGATATTGAATTGTTTTATTTGCACCTAATTTAAAATGTTAAAGTTTTGTTAAATAAAAAAGTCCCTTTCGGGACTTAATTAATTATTGTAAAATCTCATCAATTTGAGTTGCGAATTCAGTTTCTTTATAACTGAATTCAGATGATTTTAAGAATTTTTGAAATTTGTTTTTAGCACCACATAACTCTTTGGTATCTAATGTTATTAATCTTTTAAATAATGCACGTTTTATATGTGTTTCAGGAAATCCGTCACGTTTACCTTTTTTAGTATCGTTAACTCCAATTTCTTTAATTAAAGAAAGAATTAACATTGATTTTTCAAGTCCAGCAAATTTAAATTCTTTTCTTTTGTATTGTTCCATTGAATATCTACCTAAACCTAAAATTTGTAACATTGCTGAATGAGTTAATCTAAAAGGTTTGAATTCATCAACCAATTTTTCAAATTGTTGATAATCTGAATATTCAAGAGGGTTTAATTTTGCAATATGGCTACCAAAATCGTTTGGATTCCAAGTACCCAAATTAACATTAATTGTTTCCAAAACTTGACCAACATTTTCACGTGAATCTTCACCATCAATTTCAACAATGTTAAAACTTAATGCTACTGGATTACTGGTTAATACAGCAAATTCTAAAGCTGCTTCACGTCTATGATGACCATCGCATAAATATAATTCAGGTACACCTGAAAAAGCCGTTGTTCTAATGACTGTTAACGTTGATACGTTTGTTGGATTCACTTTTTGAAAAGCTTTAATTAATTTTAAAACATTACTTCTTTTTAAGTTTCTGTTAAAAGGTAACGATTTAAAAATTTCTGAATTGTAATCAGTAGTAACTAAAGTTTCTGTTTTGATTAAGTTAACTTGATTTGTTAAGTCTAATGTTTGGATTTTTTTACCTCTCATGATAATTTGATTTTGTGGTTATTAGATTGTTTTATTTTCTGATACAAATATAAGGCGAATAATTTAATCTACCAAATAAAACAAGATATATTTTCATTTTATTTTCAATTTTTTTCTCTACCTTATTAATGAACGTTTATTGATTGTGTTCTCACTTTCAACACTACAAAGATAGGCGAATAAATTACATAAACAAAACAATTTGGTTTTTTAACAAAATTTTAACATTTGAACGATTTACGAAACTATAAGGTAGGTTGGAGTCTACGTCTCACCTTGTCGGTTGCTTTTTGATACTACAAAGATAAGGCGAATAAATGAGACTACCAAATAAAATATGTTAAAATTTGCAATAAAAAAACCCCTAATATTTAGGGGTTGATTTTCTTTGTTTCTGTCTTCTTTCTTTTCGTTTTTCTCGACCCGTTTTAACTTCTACGGGTTTGACATAAGTTTCACTGCACTTATAATCAAAATAGCTAAATTTCTCTTTCATTAGCATCTTGTTACATATCCAGCTGATTTTGCACCCTCTTTCAATTCATAAGCTAATTGGTTGATGATTGCTTGAGCTACTGTGTTGAATTTTGCGATTAAAGTTTTCATAGTGATTTGATTTTTGTGGTTATTAATTTTCTTATACAAATATAAGGCGAATAATATTATCATACAAATTTTAAATGTTAAAGTTTTGTTAAATTGTATTTGTCTAAAATTTCTCTTGCTACAACTCCCGCCAAATCTTCTACGTTATCGTAATTATCGACGATACGTTTTAAAGCTTCTTCATAGGCTTTAATTTGTTTGGCTTGTCTTCCTATGAGTTCGTTTTTTGCTGTGTCTTCTTGTTTTGCTGATTGCCACGCCATAACTAAATTGTTTTATTTGGTTTGTATTTCACCCAATCGAACACGGTTAAAACTGCTTGGGTGTTTGCTTCCTGTTGTATTTTCTGTACACCAAGTCGGGAAGCCGTGAATGTGGTGCGGATTGTTTAACAATATGATTTCGCCTTTGTTTAATGCTTTAATAAATGAATCCAGCAATTTAAACGGATTACTTTTAAGGCTTGGAACAGCATCAAGATAAGTATATAAATCTGTAATGTTTTCGATTACATTCATTTCGATTTCATTTTCTCCTGATTGTGGGCTTGTAAATATGCCCCATTTTAAATGTTTGTTTCTGATTTTCATAGTAAATTGTTTTATTTGGTTATTCAAATCCGTGTTTAACGGCTTTTGGTTTTCTGATTTTGATTCCTTCGATAATACTCCAAACGAGTACTAAAATTAAAGAATAAGTAAGTCCTTTTAATCCTAACATTATTGAAACTCCGATTAACATTCCAATAAGTGTAAACATTGCAACTGAAGTAAATAATTTTTTCATAACGATTGGTTTTTTAATTGATTTCTTAAACAAAGATAAGGCGAATATCTCTATTCGCCAAATCATAAATGTTAAAATTATGTTAAAGTTGCATTTTTAATTCGACATCAATAACATCACCTGAATTAAACAAATAGTTTTCATATCTGAAAATTACTTTATGTGGTGTTACTTCGGTTGTATAAAGGCTCGGATTAACACCGATTAATTTAGCACTTAGAATAACATCACAATTATTACTTGTAATGATAAATTCATTAGCGTTTAATTGAAACCCTCGAATTTGATAATAATCCCAATTATCCCAATCTAAATTGGAATTGTGAAGCCAACCGCAATTATCAATATTGATAATATTATCTTCGGTATCACATTTAAGAAATTCCTTTCTTGCAGGTCTTTCAACATCAGCAATTGGTGTTGGTTCAATTGGGTCAGCAGTACACGAAGTTAATACAACGATTAACGATAAAAGGTAAAAAAAGTTTTTCATAATGATAAGATTTAATTGATTTATAAATTGTTTTATTTGTAGTTGATACCTTGTAAGTAAGAATTAACAAGATTGTTAATTGGTCTGTGAATTGTATTGCAACCCCAAATAAGAAAAGCGATTGCAGTGTAACGATGTAATTTAAGTGGTTTTTTCATAATTGATATAGATTAAATTTCTTATACAAATATAAGGCGAATAAAAGTATTTACCAAATTTGAAATGTTAAAGTTTTGTTAAAATAAAAAAGAGTGGGAACCACCCCACTCTTTACAGAAATAACCAATCTAACGAACTATGACAATCGTATATTGTTTTATTTAAGGTTTTGGGGTTCTCATTGGGACTGCGGCTTATGTTACTCCCAAGGTTAACTTTAACTCGACCAAATACGAACCCCATTCCAATTTTTTAAACTTGTTCTGTTACAACGGCTTCAATTCTCGGCTCAAACGTTTCACGCTCTCCTTTAAGGAATTGAATTAGTTCTTCATTGTTTGCGCCTTCGCACATTAGAAATATTTCAAATGGTGCTAGCATACCATTAGCTTCTAAACTAACATCATCAACGGTTTCAGTCGTAAATGATTCAAAAGCATTCTCAGAAATGGTTGTTAAACCCCATATTCCTTGTTTACCTAAATACACATTTTTAGCTTCCAAATCTTTAAGGATTTGTACATTAACGCCAATTGTTTTTTTGGCTAATTCTAAAGCTCTTTCATTTTTAGAATCTCCTGCAATTTGACCTAAAATACAATTTTCTCCTTTAGTTGGTTGTAAGGTTGCAAAATCCAACTTTGCTAATTCTTCTGGAGTTGCGTTTGCTTTCAATTCCAATACACTTGCTAATACTAACGATAAAAATGTTTCTTTTTTCATAATGATAAGTTTTATAATGTTTGATTAAATTTCTTCTGCAAATATAAGGCGAATAAATGTTTCTACCAAATTTAAAATGTTAAAGTTTTGTTAAAGTGTTCCACCAACTCCACAAGATGATTGATAATTCCATTCGTCGTGACCACCATTTAACGAAGCACTTGCCAACGCCTCATCAACTAAATTATCTAATACTTTGGCTGTTTCGCCCTCGATTAACTCAAAAGAAATATCTTCGATGTTTTCGTCAATTTCAACCTCAACTTCTACAGTTTTGTAATAGTTTCGTGTCATTGTCACTTTTACTTTTTTCTTTGCCATGTCTAAATTGTTTTATTCAGTTAATAATAATTTGGATTGTCTTTTTAATCTTTTTTTCTTTAAAAGTTGTTTACCATACATAGAAAGAATATATTTGCCTTCTGCATTAATAGAGAATTTTCCATACATTCCACCAACTCGATGAATAACAAATGAATTGCAAATGTTATTTAGATTCATTCCGTTCCATCTACTGTTATGAACTTTAATAAAATGTTTATACTTTCCTTTAAAGTTTTTAGGTAAATTTATAGCAATTGGTAAAACAAGTTTTACCTCACTTGGTTTTTGGACTTGTCTTGAAACTTGTTTGATAAATCCCTTATGTAATTTAGATTTATGTTTATCTTGCATTTTCATAATTCAATTGCTTTAATTTTCTCTTACAAAGATAAACAAATTAATTTATTCGCCTAATAAAATAATGTTAAAGTTTTGTTAAAATTATTTGGGTCTTTTTGGTCGTTGTCTTCTTGTTAATGTTGTTTCATTAACATTAATACATTGTTGCTTACCATCAATTATAACAATTGCGATATCAAAACCATGGTGCAAAACATCAACGCTTTTTTGAGAATCTTTTAAGATAGTTTTATCCATATTGTTTTATTTAGGAATAAATTGTTGTAATAAAGTTTTTACATCATCATAAGCATAATAAAAACCGTGTACAGCCGAAGTATAATATTTTTCGATTTGTGGTTTTTCAATTCCAGCCAATGCATCAATCATTGATATTGAATTTTCGTGTAATCTAAAATAAATGCATGAATCATCATTAGTATAATGAAATTGTGATAAACCATTTGCCCAACCATTTTTTAAATGTTGTTTAGCCCAATAAGGTAATAAATCATAACGAGGAATGTTTAAACAAAAATAAGTAATTTTGTCCCCATCTTTTTCAACTTTGATTTTAGCACCCTTTGTATTAAGACACTCTTTCATTACATCTACCAAGGTACTTGGTATGTACATTTTTTTCATTTGAAAAGCCATAACTAAATTGTTTTATTTGATTTCTTCTACAAATGTAAGGCGAATAAATGTAACCACCAAATAAAAAAGCAACTATTTTCATAGTTGCCTTTAAATTGTTTAATTTACGCTTCCCAAATCATACAAGTTCCAGGGTCATTCCACTCACAAAACCAACCACTATCATCAACTAAATTTCTAAGGTCTTTATGAACACCATTAAAATATCGTACTTGATGATGGTCAAGTGTGAAATAATTAAATAATGGAAAGCCATCTTTTGCTTCTATACCATCTTCAGTACCACTCACCCAAATTCCACCAGTTTGACCGTAAAACTCTTCAGTTGTACGTAGGTTAAGGTTTGGAAAATTTGCTTCAATAAGCTTAATTAATTCGTCTCTGTCAATTGCCATAATAAATAGTTTTTAAATTTCTCTTACAAAGATAAGGCGAACATTTTTAATAAACAAATTTATTTTAAAGTATTTTTGTTGTATCTTTGCAGAATGCAGAAAAGACAGCCGAAGCCGTCTTTTGAGCAGAAATTAAAACCAAATCAAAATTATTATGAAACAATAATTTGTGGAAAAGATTGGACTCGAACCAATGACCTTGGGCTTTGACACCCCTGCTCTAACCAACTGAGCTACTTAACCCTAACGACGATTTTATAGGTCGGGAAACCGCCAAACTTCTCGTTACCATGACAGGACTCGAACCTGCGACCTTCACCGCTGTGGATGACGCTCTCACCAACTGAGCTACATGGTGCCACCCTTTCGGGAGCTTGCAAGCTTTCGTTCAAGAGTTTCGAACCTCTCAAACTGTTTTTCTTTTTATCCATCACACCCAACGTGTTGCGAAAATTTATCGCACTGCCTAATGTTATGGGTCTTGCGCAAATCTAGTGATGGATATACACAATTGTGTACATGATTGGCCTTTCGGCACACGGTGTGGGCATTACAATCATCATAGGACTTTCTATATGTTACTGGAAGCGTAACATCAAACACGCCATCAGTATCCGATTGCTTTGACCATAAGAAAGGATTACGTTTAAAATTTGAACACTACTTCTTTTCTCGGTTGTAATCCTTTCTTATTTTCTTCTACAAAGATAAGGTAAATAAATCTAACTACCAAATCTTTTTTAATTATTCTTGATATTGTTCAATATAAAAGATAAAACTTTCTGTTACGTTGCCTTTTTCTTGGTCTTCCCAAGTTTCAAATACATCTAAAACAAATGCAACGCCTTCACCTAATTCACCTCTGAATTCAAAATGTTGATATCGTAAAGCATCTTTAACAGCTTCATCAAATGAATTGGTTGTTTGTGAATGGTCTAACAAAAACGTTTGCAAATCATTTTCATTACGTATTGATAAATCATTCTGTTTAACAAATAAAACAATTTGGTCTTGTGACCCGCCATTGTCTCGCCAAAACTCATCAGAAAAATCTTCTTTGTTGAATTCATACGTTGGCAAATAATCTAACCAATCGTCACACTCAATTTCTTCAACACCTGTTTCCCATGGTTTTTCTGTTATGAAATATCCCATACGATTAACCAAATGATAACCTGCTGAAATGTATTGTTTCCCATCGGTCTCAATCCAAGTCCAAACGTGTTTTTGTTTTAAAAAATCGTTGGCATAACTTAAAACAAAATCCATTTCCTCTTTGGAAGTATCAAATAACTTTCCATCCCAACCACCGTGGTCAGCCAAATTATTATCTTTAGGTTGATATGTCTCGATAAAATTATCTTCTGTTATCATATTGTTTTATTTAGATGTTATGAGTTGTCATGAAATACACTTTGTATCCATTTACAGATAATGAATAATGATTATTATCACCCGTTTTTCCATTTCTACGTACTTGGTTGAATCGAGACACTTTCGGACCAAATCCACCATTATTGTAAACTCTTGCTTTGCTACCATTAAACTCAACTGAATATTCAGTTGAACTCCAAGGCTTGGATTGATTAAAATCCACGTATAAAATTACTGATATTTTTTCCATAATTATTTCATTTTGATATAGCAAATATAAGGCGAATAAATGTAACTACCAAATTTATTTTGTTAAAGTTTCTAATTCATTTGTAACAATTTTAATACGAGCTTTTAAATTGTCAGTTCTTGTTGTTGAAAAACCAATTTTTGTATGTCTTTGAGCATAACCAAAACCACGATTTGCCAATACTTGATTTTCTCGTTCATTGGCAATTTGCAGCTTATCTTTCAAATCGCTTAATTTGTTTTTCAGCTTCAAGACTTTTAAAGCATTATTGATTAACTCTCTTGGTTTTTCCTCTTCGTTGTGTCGAACAGTAACATCAAAAGTATATTTATCAAAATCACTTTCAATTACATCACGGCATTTGTAAAATTTGATGTTTACCATTTGTGAGTTATTAAACAGAAATTCAATTTCGTTTAATGATAATTTTATTTTTATATCTGTGTGCATAGCTAAATTGTTTTATATTGTATGTGTTCTCTTGATAAACAACCCATTACGAATAATTCTCGTGTATCAGTTGCTAAAATACCTTGCCATTGATAAACACCATTACCTTGATACGTTGCATATTTATCAAATGATGCACCATATTTTTCATTAATGTCCAAATCTTTAGGTATCAATGATTCTAAATATTCAATTCTTTTCATATTGTTTTATTTAGTTATTAATTTCTCTTTGTTTCTTTCAATACAAGAATCGATATGTTGAAAAATATCTTCTAATGAAGTTACTTCTTTACTAACATTACCAAAACCGTTAAGGTCGCCAATAGTACCGCTTGGGTATGCTCCACGTCTTTCGCCAGTATCAAAATGAATACCGCCTTTTTCCGTATTTCCAGGTGTAAACGTAATCGCCACAACCGTATTTTTATAATGTTCTTTATCACCAACACAACCAAATACGCTAACAGCACAACGTAATCCCATAGGTGTTAATCGTTCATCATCCCAAATCAAATAAGGATATTTAATTTTTACTTCATTCATAATAGGACGAATTAAAATATCACCCCACCAAGTATTTAACTTTTTGACTCTCTTATTTAATCTGTCAATTTGTTTTTGATGTATTTTGATTTTATCCTCAAGTGCTTGTTCTTTTAGACATTCAGCAATTGCATTGTTTTTAATATCTTGAAAGTTCATAGTAAAAGATTTAATTGATTTCTATTGTACAAAGATAAGGCGAACATTTTTAATAACCAAATAAAAAACCAACTTTTTTATAGTTGGTTTTAATTATTTTTATATTACATTTGCAACTTGTTTTATTCAGCTACTGGAACAGTAATAATTCTAATGAAATCATTATTGGTATCAACACCAACATTATTAAATGCTTTCTGAAATGCTGGTAATGTATAAACAGTACCTTGTCTTTCAGCTTCAGTCATGAATTCTTCATCAGGAACATTAGCTTCAAATTCAGCTGGTTCATCATCATCTAACTTGTTAACGTCCACAACATACACACGTGTTTCTGTTTTAGGTGCTGCTAATTCTTCCACTTTAGAAATAACCTTTTCCAATTCTTTGATTGAACTCATAATCAATCCATCAACTCCAAAGCCAGCATATTCCAATGTAGCTTTTACGTTCTCAAAACTTTTTCTTAAATCTGACATATTGTTTTATTTGATTAACCCTTTCGGGTGGTTAGACACTCGCCATTACACAATTGTGTACATTATATCTTTGGAATCATTAGGTATTGATAATCTTTCGCCAACTCAATCAAATCGTTTAATTCAGGTAAAAATTTCTCATTGATTTCATTGAATCCTTCTTTGTGATTATCCAAGATGTCTTGAAACACACTACCATAATAAATTCTTTCACCCAGCGTTTTATCAGCATCTTTAAATGCCAATCCAATTACCATTCGACTAACAATGACATGGGAAATTGCATTGTCTTCGATTTGCAAAAGATTAAGAGATTCAACAACGTGTTTATACTTAGACTGAATTGTTTTATTTAATTCAGCTTTCAAACCATCAACAGTTGCTTTTACCAATTCATCAAAACGATAATCAGGGTTTGTATAATACGCTTCACCATTTACAAAGTAAGCGACAACTGTTCCCTCAGCATCATCAGCTTTGGACGTGTAACCATCAATGTGTTGAACTCCGTTTTCATCGATATATTCTGTGTTGATTTCTACTATTGGTATCATAATAAATTGTTTTAATTGATTTCTTCTACAAAGATAAGGCGAATAATTTTAATAACCAAATGTTTTTAAACATTTTTTCCATTTATTCTGCGTTGATTAACAAAAACACGTTTACCTTGACAAAATTTCCCCCATTGTTTTTCACCTAATAATTCTTTCAAGTCTTTAGGTTCAATAAAACCGTGCCACATTTTAATGGGTGAATTTGATTCATACCACCACGTCAATGTAATAAAACCTAAATCTTTAAATTTAAACTTTTCATATTTTTCTTCAACTTCTTCAAATTGTGACATATGAATAGAATAAACAATATTCTTTAAAGGTTTTTTATTACGTCTAACACCTTTGTTTGCGAATTTATTTCCCATAACTAAATTGTTTTATTTAAGTTTAGTGATTAAAAAATCATACATTTCACACGACCCAATTTCATCATGGTCATTAAAATTATCCATGAGCAAAATGGTTAACGCATCAGCAAAAGTCGTTTCAATACTTTCATCATAATCAGGATAATCCATGAAACGACTTTTCATAAGCTGTCTAGCTTTGGCAATGATTAACTCTTCCATTAGTCTTGAATTAAATCTATGGCTTTTGTCATTCCATTAATCTTAACAAATAAAGTCATACTTGTTGGCTCTTCATCATAATCATCACCAATATACAATGTTCCTCTAACACTTTCCATTAAATCAAAAGCCGTTAATTGATAATTGTATTCATCACCAACAGGAAATGTTTCAGTATCAACTTCGATTGAACATTCAATTTCGTCTTCATTATCAGATAACGTGGATTCCGTAACATCCAACACGAAATTTCGACCATCTTTTTCTAATTGAACTGAACCTAAATCGTATAAGTCACGGTCAATTGGTGTATCAAATACAATTGTTACACCTAAAAATTCTACACCTTTAATGCTTGGAGTTTTCATAATTTCTTTTGTTTTAAATTTCTCTTACAAAGATAAGGCGAATAAATGTAACTACCAAATAAAAAAGCAACTATTTTCACAGTTGCTTTTAATTTATTTACGTATTGTTTTATTTATGCTTCTGCAACCTCAACAGTTTCAGCTTTTAACATATCTTCAAGACAAGCCAAACAACGTTCCTTTGGGGTTTCTTGTGGATATAATTCTTTACCATCAATAACACAATCATTCATGTTATTAATATAAACAATTGAATGAAATGAATCAAATTTTTGATGAAAATATTTTGCAGATAATATTCTCATTGGATGATGTGTTTCAGTTTCATAATCACTACAATTTTCTTCTGAATAATCTTGAGGATTTTTAGATTCTAATCGAACAAGATGCCCAATAATACAACAACTTGATTTTCCATCACCAAATAAACTTCTGATAATATTTTCTGATGGAATTGCGCTAATCTTATCGAATGCGTCTTGAATCAATTCTTTTTCGTCTTTTGTAAACATAGCTTTATATTTTTAGTGGGTTGATTAATCTTTTGATTTTTCTTTTTGAATGAAATATTCTAACTCCAAATCATCTGCCATATGCGGATTGGTTTTTCGGAGTCTAATTAGTCGAGTTTCAATGTCAGCTTTAACATCCTCAAGTTTTTTGGTTCCCATACGTAATCCACGAAGATTGTTTTCGATTTTTTGGATTTGAATGTCTTCTGTACTCATAAATTAAACTATTTGGTTACGGATTAAAAATTGTTCAAGTCTTTGTTCGATTGGTAAATGAGACCATGCCTCAATCACATCAAACATTTCATCAAAATCTTCACACTCATCTAATTCGTCAACAAGTCCTTCATCATCAGTGTTATCTGTTTCTTGAGCAATCCAAATAGCTTTGAATTGGTCAAAAGAATAATTTTCTAAAATTACTTTTTTCATAATACTTGGTTTTTGTTTTACAAAGATATGGCGAATATATTTAATATCCTAATTATTTTATAAATTTTTTACTCTTGGTTTAATATCACTACCATCAGGATTCATTTCCCATTCATCATAGAAAAGTTCTTGGTCTGGATGGTCTGCAATATATTTATTGACCTCTTCAATTGTATCAACAGTTTCAACCGTTTGCGTTCCTTCATCTTCACCCAAATTGATAAAGATTTCAAAAAAATACTCTTTTTGCATATTGTTTTATTTAGTTAATTACATTCTAAAGATTCAATTGAATCAATTTCTTTTTCAATTAGATTTTCTTCAGCTTCAGCAAGAGCTTTATCTAATTTTTGTTTTGTAATGACTCTTTCAGCTTTGGCTATTGCGTCACTATAACGTTTACATTTAAGTTTAGCTAAATATTTTAAATCACCAAAATCTTCTGTTTCAACACCCTTATAAACAGTAACTAGTTTGTAAGGTCTTGGGCGACTAGCCTCAATATAATCTTCTTTTGTTATCAAACGCATACTAAAATCAAAATCATGCTTTTCATAAAAAGTTGTTTCTTTTATTGATTGTACTACATGGAATTCATCTTCCCATAACCAATAACCACTATTACATCTTTTGTCTAATGATGTTAAAAATACTGCGCCAATTACCAAAGATGTTGTAACTAAAATTGACCAAGTTAAATGATTCATTTTTTTCATATTGTTTTATTTAGGTTAATATCTTTTTCTTAAATCGGAATGACTTATTGGAATACCACAATTACCAAATTGAATTTCTTCTTGGTCAAAATAATCCATTTCACCATCAATAACTTTCAAATACCACATATACATTGCATCCAATTGTTTCGCTTTGTTTTCATTGAATGCAGGATAAAAACCATACATACATTCTTTTGGATGCGTAGTAAATAAAATAATTCGGTTATTATTCGTTTGTTTGCCATAAGTATGAACGTCAGCCAATTCTTTAAACGCTTTTTTGCTTATGGGTTTACCATCAACAACCAAACCGATTTCGTGCCAGTCTCTCATGACTTTATCATAAACCAATTCAAATGTTTCATCCCATTCAGATTTAAGAAATGCTACACCATTAACGATATAGACTCTTTGTGCGGCTTCTATTGAACGATAAAAGCTTAATGGTCTGAATACCTCTCCATCAAAAGTTTCTTCCTTAGAACCTCTTAAAATAACTAAACTATTTTTGTCCATGATTATAATTGTATTAGTTCGATTGAATCACCGTTATCACCGTAGTTTTCATCCAACCACTCTAAAACAGCTAATTTGCTATTTTCAGTGTTTTCAATTTCTAATACTGATAAGACATTGATTTTTTCATCTTTGGCTTCAAGTATTGAAACATTTTTCCATCCATTGGTTTCTTCAAAACCATCAACATCATTTAATTGTTTCTGAACTATGTAATAAATGTTTTTCATAATAATAAGTTTTTAATTTTCTCTTACAAAGATAAGGCGAATAAATGTAACTACCAAATTTATTTTGAATTATTTTTCAAATCTTTCTTCTTGTGAAGCTTTTATTATTTCTTTGGCTTGGTCTAATGTCATATTATAGAATTTATAATAAACATTTGATACAGCGTAACGACAATGTATTGCACCAAATCGAGTGATAAATCTTTCAACACCTCTTAAATTGGCTTTGGCTTCATCAAGTCTTTCTTGTGTTGGTCGATATTCTATACCTTCCAATTCAACTGAAAGCATAGCAACCAAATAAGGTTCGATAAATTCACTTGGAATTTCAGATAAACCTCTATCACGTAAACAGCTATTAATTTCCATATTGTTTTATTTATAAAGATTTTTCAACCACTTCAATCAATCTAGGACTTGCTTTAGTAACTCCTTCAATTTCAGTTAAACCTAGCATAGTATCATTGAAAAGCATTTCAATAAATTCAATCTGAACATCTACAGTTTCATAAACTACTTCACCTTCAAATTCATTAGGGTCTAATTGAGTTGTTGGTTCGGGTGTGTCTTCATCATCCCTCATATCAACTGGTGTACCTAAGACCAAATAAGATTCGGTTTCATTTTCATCACACCAAATATTTGCATCTTTGGTATTATCAAATAGTTTAATACTATCAATACCGTGAATCAATGCTCTACGTTTATTATGGTTAAACTTAAATAATTGTTCTTCACTTTCACTAAACCCGCTAAATGTGATATTACCTAAAATTGCTACAAAATTTCTCATAATGGTTTTCTTTTAATTTTCTTATACAAAGATAAGGCGAATAAATGTAACCACCAAATAAAAAAGCAACTATTTTCATAGCTGCTTTCATTTTTATTTTTTTGTACTTTTCTTTCGAGCTTTGGCCTTTTCTCGGTTGGCTTCCAGCTTCTTGGGGTCGGTTAAAAATTGAACCGTTCGACGAGAAACACCAAATTGTTTAGCCAACACACGGTCACCTAAAACTGTTCCTTTGGCTTTTGCTTGTTCTTTAAGTTGAACAATATCAACTTTTTGCTCATCAGTGAGCTTTTTACGTTTATCAGTATTTACCATATTGTTTTATTTAGGGTTTAAATGTTCCTTTGTTTTTGATAATGTTTTCACAAATGGCAATCATTCGTTCATTATCATGATTGTCTCTATCAAACTGTTCGTAAAAATTACGAATTCGATTTTCTTCTTTGGGTGTGAATTCAATTCTATAATCTTTATCACCAATCCAATAACTTTTAAGTTGTTGATATCCTTCAAAGGCATATTCAATTTTAGATAATTGTTTACGAGTGAAAATTTCAATTAATTTAATATGTTCGTTACCTGACATATTTACACTACCATCAATATCACAACGTTGTACTTTATTTACTCTACCAACATATGATAAAAATAAACCACCCTTAGCACAAGCAGTACATTGAATTGAACTATTTACAGTTGTTTTAACATCTTTATTTTGACTACTCAAAATATCAATAGTTTGTCTACTGAAAATTCTACCTCGTTTTAATTCTAATGTTAACAACGCAATACGTTCAAGGCAATCTTCAGCAATACGAACTCTTTTTTCAGCTTTACTCATTGAATTAAACAATTCGTTTTCAGCTTCAATTCTTTCTACAAATTTTGTTAGTTTTGACATATTGTTTTATTTAAGAATTATTTATATCCAATTTGTTCCAAGAAATCTTTGCAAGTGAATGAATATTCAAAACGCTGTACTGGGAATACATCATCACCTAAGATATGGTCAATCATTGCAGTTTGGTCTTCGTTATCACGAATAATTGCAATAGTATTTAAAATCGTTTGGTCAGAATCATCTTCATCAAATACCAAATATTCTAAACATTTCTTAATCCAACGTTTTTGTACTTTGGTTGAATTAACAAGCAGCGAAGCATACTCACTCCATTCCTCTTCAGGTAATGAATTAATCAATAATTCATTTGGGCATTGATTAAGGATTTCTTCTAATACTGTTGAATCTCCAGCTTCAATATCTTCAGTTAATGATTCGATTAATCGGTCTACCAATTTTTGCTTTAATTTTGCCATGATTTCTATGTTTTGATTTCTATACAACAAAGATAAGGCGAATAAATGAATAAACCAAATTATTCGCCATTTATTTTTACTCTAGTGGTGAAATAAGTTTTGTGAATTTTTTGTGGATGAATACATCCATGGGTTCAAACCCATCCTCAAGGGCTAACCCTCTATAATTTAAAATCTCAAGTTGCTCACCAATAGTAAAATCACTCATTGGTTTAGTTAAGACATATTTTAATTCTTTGGGTGCGTCAATTTCTTCATCTTCTAATTGTGCTAAAAATGTATCAACACCATCAAAAGAAATTGAATAAGTTGATTCGTCATTTAAAAAATCTTCGGATAATTCAATACCACTATCCAATAATTGAAAAGGATTTGCTCTCATAAATTCTAAGTTTTTAATTTGTTAAGTCAAAGATAAGGCGAATAAATTTAATAACCAAATTTATTTTGAATTATTTTTGTTCAGTCCAAGTTTTACCATCATAAACATGAGTAACATTTTTAGTATGGTTGATTACTTTGGTACCGCTCAAGGTTTTGATATCTTCAATATCATCACCCTCAGGGTTTGGTAAATAATGGAAGTAAGGATAATGTTTACACCCTGCACAACCATTGGGACAATTCCCACTATCTTTTTTTCTTGCTCTATAATGATACATAACTAAATTGTTTTATTTAAAGAATTGTTACGACTTTCCCAACCGTTTGATGTTCTTTTCTTAGGTGTCAAACCATCAACACTATTATTTTGTAAATTATCAGCTTTGATAAACAACGGATGTTTAATTACGAATAACCATATAACCCAAGAAATCATTAAACCAATTACAATTAATGGTGATGAAATAATAAATACAATAACACTACTAGTGACAAAAGGAAAAAATGTTATCCCAGTAGCTAATGCAAATGTAATTACAAGTAATAAAAATGTTTTCATATTGTTTAATTTAATGGTTGATAATCTTTTTCACTAAAATGTCGATAAAATAAATCCGCACCTCTGAATCTATCACGATATGCTTCCGCACCCTCAGGACTGGAATTTAATGGTGCTAAATTCTCAATGGATTGTTTTATTTGAGTAATCAAATTCTCTTTGGTTGTATATTCATATTCACCCCAATATACACCACCAATTTTAACATATGCTTTTTGCTTTGCCATGATTTCTATTTTTTAATTTCTACCTTACAAAGATAAGGCGAATAATTTAATATACCAAATCTTTTGATGAATATTTTTCAAGAAGTTCTAAATAAAATAATTTGTACACTTCAAACTCTTTAAAGCTCTTTGGTTCAGGACAATCAACCCAATGCCTTTTTCCCATATCAATCTCATTGTAATCATCATCACAAAATGAAATTAAAAAACCAAATTTTTCAGGGTCATCATCATCTTCACCATAAAACGAATTTAATGCAATTTTGGTTTCTTCTGTTACTAACCAACAACCACCACATTCTTCATGATATTCAAATGTAAACGAATTAAATAATTTACCTTCCAGTTCTTTATTAAATTTAACTTCCGCTTTATCAATATCAAAAGGGTGAGGTAAATACGAATTAATTAATTTAGCCCGTTTTTTA
The DNA here is from genome assembly GCA_032358315.1 of Ophiocytium majus. Taxonomy (NCBI): domain Eukaryota; class Xanthophyceae; order Mischococcales; family Ophiocytiaceae; genus Ophiocytium; species Ophiocytium majus. The sequence continues at coordinate 51,624 of JAULBY010041331.1, forward strand.
ATTGGGTATTCATCAGTATAAACTAAATTTTCACCAAATGTATTATATAACATTTGTTCAATTTTTTCCTTATCAACTATCGTCATTCTAACAATCGTTGATGGTGCTTTATTTTCAGATAATTTAGTATTAGCTTCATTATATAATTTAACTAATTCAAGTAAATTTTCTTTAATTTCGTCAATTTTGTTTTCAATTAAATTCATAGCCATTTGGGTTTTATAAATGATGGTTTTTCACTAAACATTGAGTCAGCAGTCGTCACAGAAAATAAATGAGGTTTGCCACCTACAGTATATAATTCATAAAATATTCGGTCATCATCAGGATTTAATTTAAATCGTCCCAATTCATCTAACGTGCCTTTACGCTTTATTTTTCCAATGACTGGCTCATGGTCTTCATAAGCTTGGAAATAAACCTCGGTATCAACTTCAAACTCTTTCATATTGTTTAATTTTCTCTTACAAAGATAAGGCGAATAAATTTAATAACCTAATATTTTTTAACATTTTTTATAAAATCCCAAATCTTTTTTTCTTGGGTAATATAAAAATCTTCATTATCAGTATCTGATAAATTACAATTAATAACAGTACCAATTGATGTCCCGCTCCAACTCTCAAAAACTTCAATATTATCACCACGTTTAACTAATGAGAATGTAAAATCATTGTACATTGTTTCGGCAACTGGTTTACCTTCCATAGATTTATACCAATCAGATTGAAATGAATTTTTCATATTGTTTAATTTAGTAAGATTAAATTACAAGGCATATTTTGAGTGCATGAAACACTCATAATTTCTTTGGTTTGTTCATTCTCAATTTGATAATTAGCACCAACTCTAAATGTTAAAGTTTGACCCGTTTTTTTATCTCTTGGTACAACTGAACCAAAACGTTTTAAAATGTTAAAATATTCGTTATCGATTTTTTTTCTATTTGCCATAACCAAATTATTTAATTTTATACATTACAAATTTACACTTATCAGTTAATTGAATTTTTGTGTGAGTTTCACCATCATATTTAGGGTTCTCAACTTTGATATGTTCCAATCCGATATATTCTAAAATATCATTATGATAACCGTAAATTTCGTTACCAGTATTTTTTTCTCGATTGGTTGCTCTTACTTTTTCATGTTTGATAAAAATATTATCACCTAATCCAGTTACTGGTGAATAATCAGTACCCGCATAATAACTAATCGCTAATAAAACACATTCACTTTGTATTTTAGTTTCTTCATAAACGGTAAACGGCTGATTACTTTTTACAAATTTTACATCAAAATGATTAACATCTTCCCATGTTTGGTAATATTCGGATTGATTTAAATAATGTGGGAAACCTTTTGATTTAGATTTTGTTCTAAATGTCGTTTCGTCAGTAAAATTAATTACTGCTGGAAACATAAAACTAATACTATCATTTGGTTTTTTAATAACTACTAACATAACTAATTCGTTTATTGATTTCTACACTACAAAGATAAGGCGAATAAATGAAACCACCAAACAAAAAGGCGAATATTTTTAATTTATTTTTTATTGCAAAATTTAACACTTTTTATTTGCATACATTAAATAATTTACTTACCTTTACTACGTTGAAAGATACAACCAAAGCAACCGAGAAAAGGTGAGAAGTAGACTCCGACGTACCTTATACTTTCCTAAACCCATATACAATAAAAAATCCCTGCAAGCTAACCACAACCTGCAGGGACAAACCTAACCAAATAAAACTATTTACTAAACTAACTCACTAACTCGACTACTAGAGTAAACACTCGAAATTCTGTTTTCAATCTCACTTGTTGAAACTGGAATCTTTATTGCAAACCCACTAACAAAAGCCTGTAAATTGTCAGCACCTTTGCCCGTTAACTTCTTATAACGTAAACCAACAATAACATTCTGTTTATCCAAAAATCGCAAATCATCATCATCACCGTTTATAACCTCAAAACCTTCAAATGATTTTGGCGTTTTATCAAATACCATCGCAACGTTAAAACCCTTGTTTAATATTTCCATGGCTTTATCGTGGTTCGTTTCGGAACGACTAAAAGTTAAATGATAATTACTAGGTAATTCCTTCATAAATCGAATGTGATTTTTTGTATAATCATAAAATTGTACGTCAGGAAAAACTTCGAAAATATTCTTACCACCTTCAAAAACTTTAAATTTCTCAAATGGTATATCCGAAGTACCATTTAAACGAATCGTTACAATCGCTTTATCTTTATTAACACGAACCGCTTTTTCAATTTCAGTTTTTAATTGAAACATAAATTCATTACGAGAACTTAAATAATATTCCGTTTTCTTTTTACGGGCGTTTTCTACCATGCTAAACATTCCACCACGTCCACTACCAAATAAACACGCACTCGCACAACCTACACTAGCATGGCTACATAAATTTATACCTTGGCTATTTTGAGTATATGGTGACAAATACATAATATATGTTTTATAACCCAATTTACCACCCTTAAGGGTTTTGGCGTTGTTTGTTGTTAATAATGTTTGTCTTTTCATAATATGTATGTTTTAATTTTCTTCTACAAAGATAAGGCGAATAAATGTAACTACCAAATTTATTTTAAAATATTTTCTAAATTGTTTTATTTATATTATGTTTATCAATACGTCGTTGAATGATAAAAATTCTTTTACCTTGACAAAATTTACTCCATTGGGTTAAACCAATTAATTCTTTTAAATAATTAGGAGTGATAAAACCATGAAAATTATTTATTGAATTTTTACCCTCATAACGCCAATATAAAACAAGATAACCATCTTCTTTAAATTTGTATTCTTGGTATTTCTCAATATCAATATCTTCTTTTAACTGAGATACATTTACACTATAAACAATATTTTTAAGTGGTTTTTTATTTCGTGCAATACCTTTATTTCCGTTTACTTTTTTCATGATATAATACCTTTAATTATTATAGGGCAAATATAAGGCGAATAATTTAATCCACCAAATAAAATGCAAATTATTTTCAAAAAATTTTTTTATACCAAATTTTATCTTATCTTTGTAACCTATTAAAATATCATTCATATTATATCGAATGAAAGCAAACCCCTTTTTGGTTGCCTGTGTATCATATTCAAAACATGATAGTACAAGCAGCCTTTTTGTGTTTCCCATTTACAAACAAAATGGTCACACGCATGATTCATACATATGACTCAAGGTACTTGCTAACATCCAGAATCTTTAAAAACCCATATTGTTTTATATGGGTATATTTTAAGGCCATGGACCAACTATGATATGAATTAAACAATCTATGAGAAAAGTACTAATTAAAAATTTTTAAAGCTTATGAAATAAAACAATTTACAAATATTATCTGGTAGCCGACAACAAACGACTACAACCGCCTGTGGCTCTGCTGATGTACACAATTGTGTATATGATAGTTCCACGTGAAACAATTTGTGTCATATGACACATGGGTGAGGTATATTCAAAATTTTCTGGTGAAAATTGGTCGAGCGTTTGTGAAGCACATCATATTTTTTACACTTTTTGGAGTATTTCCTAATGTATTCCTATACCCTATAAGTTCATCTTGTATAGCCATTCTCATGTCTTTTTGGGGCTGACATACTCGTTTCCCATTTTATGGTACCTCTTTCGTATCATTTTACCACATTTTACCACTTTATTCCCCTACCCTATCCAAAACCTCATAAAAAGCAAACGTGCTAATATAAGGTCATTTAAGAACATATAAAATATAAAATGAGTACACATACCACTCATGTCATTATATTGTCTCTAGATGTACACAAATGTGTACATTGAGTTAACTTTATAGTGATAGATATTCTATAAATTTTTCTTCGACTTGTTTTCTGATGGTATCGGCATCGAATAATTTTCCTATAGAAATACAACATTGGTATTTACTAAAAGAGAAGTCATTAAATTTTTCTACGCCTATGATGTATTCAACTTCTTGTTTTAGGACATCATTTTTAAGTTTAAAATTTGCGTGTACTTCTAGGGTTTTTGTTATTTGTCCATCCCATTCATTTTGTATTATATTAATACAGAATTCATTTTCATCAACTTTAATTGTTGGTGAATTCTTTTTGGTTATTTTAGTTTTTTGGTCACCTGTAAATCTATCTCTAGTTTTTACTTGTTCGAAAATTTCTTTCATTTCCTTAAAGGGTTTAATTATATCGATAGGATTATAGTTACCATATATCCATACAATTGTACCATATTTATTTTCTTGTATTGCTGTAATAGAAAAGTCATCAATTAGGATATTTGATAGATTTTCTTGTGATTTAGTTTCAATTATCATGATGTATCATTTTTCTTTAAGTATATTATTTATGTGTGTTATTATAATATCTTTATGTATGTGTATTTCTTGTCCATGTATATCGTACATATTATGTGGTCCTATTAGATTTCCTTGGTTGAAATGGGATTTTATGAGAATGTTGCCGTTGGAGTGATATATAAGTATTTCACCATTAGGGTTTGTATTCAAGTATTGTGTTTGTATATGGATTTGTTTGTTTGGGTGGAATTTAAGATATATTCCATTTTTATTATTGTTATTGTATTCAATGATATACTTAGGGTTTCCGTTATCATAGTATTGTTTATAAGTTCCGTGTTTTTTTCCGTGCTTAAGGGTTTCTTCGAATATAACATTTCCGTTAGGGTAGTATGATGTATAGTTACCGTGTATAGAGTTATTTACTGCTGTGTATGTATAGTGTATTTGTCCGTTGGGGAAGAAAGTAGTTGTTTGGCCATTCATTTTATCATCTATATAGTTTATTATAGTGGATGGTTGACCGTTAGGGAAGAATCTTGTAAATTTACCATTTTTTTTATTATTTTTATAATTGGTTTCTTCTTGTTGGTTTTTATGATATATTTTATTTCCTAATGTATCATATTTTGTAATGGCTATTAGTTCATTATTGATATATTCTTCAACTGCGATTATGTTAAAGTTTTCATCGTGTATAATTTTTTGTATAGTCATTTTTGTTATTATTGAGGAAGGCCCCGATTTTGGGGATTATATTGGTTTTTGGGGTGTTTTATTAATAGTTTGAAACAAATCTCCGATTTCTTCTCTGAATGCGGTATAGCAATTAGCATCATCATTTTCTGCTTTATCGAATCCTTTATAGAAACAAGATTTACCAAATTTCAATAGTTCTTCTTCTGAATACATTTGTTCAGCTTGCCATATGGCCCCATTTTTAAAGTCTTCATCAGCATATCCTGTTGTTCTTTTGCCGTCAGCAACTTTATGTAAGTATGATTGTGCTGCTTCATCAAGTGATTCATTAGTAACCTTAGAGTTCCAACAATCCGTCAAGTATTTATAAGCACTTTCTTCTGTTATTTCAATTTTACCATCATTTCCATAACTTGTTTGCATATTAGCTGGACATATTTCGCACTCTAAACCTATTGTAATATTATATCCACCAATAAACGTATGTTCATATCCTCTTGTGAATATTGATTTTCCACCACAAAACGGGCAAGAAGTTGGTATTAAATGAATATTTTTCATATTATAATAATTCAAGAATTTTTAGTCTTAGTTGTTCATCTTGGATTTTAAGAACTTCTTGTTTAAGGTTTTCTTTTTCTTCGATGTATGTATTAGATATATTTGCTAACATTTCCATATAGAAATTATAGCTTACATTTTTATGGTCTGTTGGTTTTGAATCAGACACATATTGGTTTATTGTTTTTAGAGTTTTACTCATTTTGTTTTAATTTAGTTATGTGTTATTATTCTACGTCATCAACTGCTAAAATATGCAGCATTGTACTGTTAAACGTATGATGTTTTGTCTTTACGGAATTATACCAATCCAATGCATTATCAATGACTTGTGGTAATTCTTCGAGAGTATAGGTTCTTTTTACATATTGTCCATCTTTAGCATTTTTGATGTTTTCAATTGAAGAGCACATTCCATCGAAGTTATGAATATCATCGCACCATTCCATTAGTTCTAATCCAGATGTATTAACTCTTGCGATTAGTTTAAATTTAGTTCTTTGGCTTTCTTTGGCCATTTGCATTAAGAAGTCTTTGGTTTGTGATGCTTGTTGGTTACAATATTCCATAGAAGATTCTAGGTCTCTTATGGCCCATTTTCTTGCTTGGTCATCACTGAGTGATACGTCTCTTAATTTTTGTAATGCTTGGAATGCTGTGTATTCTATATTCATATTGTTTTATTTAATAGCTTTACATACTTTTTTTCTTCTTTATTTAGTTTTTTAAACCATTCGTTAGCCATTTGTAAATCACTTAATGGATAGAATTTATATTCATTATTCAGCTGATAAAACTTATCATATTCCTTTTTCATTTCTTCTAATGTTATTAAATTGAAATAGAATTTTCTTTCTGAGAATATATCATTTACTGATAAGTCCATTTTCAATTTATCAGGATAAGTGTCTGGATAAATAATACTAACAATTTTATAAAGAAAAGAATATTCGCTTTCACCTATTCTTTTAGTTTCGACAATACAACCTTTATTTTTAGTAAAAAGAATAGTATACGAATTTTTAGTATCTACATATTCATTAAATTCTTCAGTCAATGAATATGTATTAACTGGACCTTTTACTACTTTAGCGTTATCACTTAAAAAATCTTTTATTGTATTCATATTGTTTTATTTATTAAGAGCCTCTTTATAGTTTTCAGTTATTTTAAATAATTTTTCTACTATAAAAGCAGTGTCTAATTTTCCAGTTGGATTATTCACATAGCTATGAATCCAATCCATTTGATACTTTGCAGTTTCAATCTTCTTTAGCAAGGCATCAACATTAATTTCGTTATCAACAAAAAATTTACATGCTTTTGCATTTGTATAGAATAATTCCTCTAATTTATTAGATTCAAGATATTCAAACATTGGATACATTTCTTTAGCGAATTCTTTATTTTTTTCAACAAACTTACAAGTTTGAAATCTGACACAATTTTTACAGTTTACCATATTGTTTTATTTAGGTTTGATAAAGTTAAAAATGCATAATAAAGCTATCAACTTTATTATAACAAATAGCTTTATTCTTCGATTATTGGTTTTAATGTTTCATACATTGGTTCGTCAGTATATCCGATGATTAACCAATCTTGACCTGCTCCGAAGATATTTGTTTTTTCTACTCTAGAAAAATCACCTTTATCAAATTCTTGCATACCAATCATAGCCATCATACCTACTTGTTTAAGCATAACTTTCCCATAGCGGTAGACGATAAACCAATTATCTTCATTGTTATACCTTACACAATCACCCAGACATGCTGGTGTTCCGTCTTCGTATTTACCCACTTCAACTTCTTTGAAATGCGGCATAAAATCGATAATACTTATTTTGAATTTTTCTTTTTCCATTTTGTTTATTATTTAAAAATTATCTTCAATCCATTTTTCATCTTCTTCGAACCAAGGTTGTCCTGTTCTTTCTTTTGAGTATTTTCTAACTTGTTCTATTGCCTCTTCTTTGGTCCAGTATTCTTTGGATTGTCTAACAAGAATTGTATTATTACTTTTTACTTTGGGTCTAAATAATCTTTCTTGTGGTTTATCTAGATATTGTATGATGTATTCTTCATATTCAACTAACACATCAGTAATAATTTTATTTCCTATTCTATTATCATTATAATTTTCAATATATGTATTAATAAATTTTTTTGATAAACATGGTAAAAGAAAATATCCAGATGTGTTACATCTACTGCATTGATTATAACCATCTTTGTCAAATTGTCCTCGACCATTACAAGAAATACAAATTTTTCTTAAATTTGAATCAGTTGTTGCAATTATTTTTTTACACTGCAAAGCATCTTCTAAGGATTTATTTGGGTTTACACATTGTTTAATCCAATTATCTCTTATTGAATAACACCAATCACCGCTTTTAATTTCATCATCTGAAATAATATATAAATGTTTGGTTTCTTTTAATGGAGTATTAGTTTTTTCTTTTTGACAATATTGTAATTTATTCTCATTATTATTAATGTATATATTACCAAAATCACTTGGTAATATAATAACTTTAGCTTTAAAATCTTTGACCATTATTTTGAGGTTTTACGTGATTGACATAACTTACAGTCAATATAATGGTTAATATTATGACTATTGATAACAAGATATTCATGTTTATCTGAGCCCAAGAAAATACCATTACAAATTGACACATTTCCGTTAATAATTAATGAAAATGGTTTAGGATATTCTGGTTTTATTTGTTCTTTTGATTGTTCATTGTTACATGATACTATTAATACGATTGTTAAAAACAAGATTATTTTTTTCATAATTGTTAATTTTAAATTATTCAATAATATCAGTAATATAAATTCCATCAGAAATTCTACCTTCAGAGTATTTAATTTTGATTACTGGATAAATTTCTTGGTCTATATGAATTTTAGTGTCATTATAGTATTCATGAGTTACTTGAACCTCATCTGTTTTCTGTGTGTTTTCTAGTTGTATTGTGACATACCAAGCATCATCATGATGAACCATTGTTATAACAGTAACTTTACCAGTAGATGTTGTAACTGGTGTTATATGTTCTGGTTCAAATCTATAGTTTATTATTTTACCAGTACCATTAACTTCTGGTGTATAAGCTGAGTCTACTGCCCAGAATATACCAGCTCCAATCATAAGTGCTAAAAAAGCTATAACTGCTAACATAAGTAATCCAATAAAGAATCCACCTATCCCACCATATCTCATTTCGTCAAATATTTCAATAAAGAAGTCTTTCATATTTTGATTTTAATATTACTGGACAAATATATTAATAATAAATTACATGACCAAATTTATTTCTTCCTATTATTTAAATAATCGTCAAAATCTGCCATCAATACAAATGCATCACCTATTTTAGCCATACAAAAACTGATAATTTCTTCTAAAATTATCAATATACTTATCACAATAAAACAAATTATTGCTAACGGAAAAATGAATGGATATTGTATTAAATATTTTAGGAGTGTTTTCATATTATTTAATTTGTAATGCTTGTTGCCAATAATCAATGTTAATATTAAACGTTTCTTTTATTTTTGTTGTGTTTAATACACTATATTTTGGCCTAATAGCTGGTGTTGGATATTCTTCAGTTGATATTGGTTCTACATTGATATCAATCTTATTTACTTTAAAAATTTCTTTAGCAAAATCATACCAACTTGTAGTTCCTTCATTTCTAAAATGATACACACCAAATTTATTAGAATCACTTTTTGCAATTGTCATAATTGCATTAGCTAAATCAATAGCATTTGTTGGAGAACCTATTTGGTCATTAACAATACTCAATGTATCTCTTTCCATTCCAAATCTTAACATGGTTTTCATAAAGTTGTTCCCAAATTGGGAATATAACCAAGATGTTCTTATTATGAAATATTCATTCAAATAAGTTATAATCTCTTGTTCACCATATAATTTTGTTTGACCATAAACGCTTAATGGATTTGGTATGTCTGTTTCAAGATAAGGTTTATCTGAAGAACCATCAAATACAAAATCGGTTGATATGTGAATTAATTTGGTTTGGGTTCTTTGACAAGCCAAAGCTAGATTTTTTGGTCCTATTACATTAATCGAAATAGCTTTTTCTGATTCAGATTCTGCTTTATCAACTGCAGTATAGGCAGCGGTGTTAACACACACATCAATTTTATTATTATCAAAAAAATTATTTACACTATCTTGATTTGTAATATCTAAATCTTGTGATGATTTAAAGATAAATTTACAATCATTATGTTCAAATTCGATGTATCTAAGTGCTTGTCCTAATTGGCCATTTGCGCCAGTAATTAAAATAATCATTAGTATATTTGTTTAGTCATATGAAATATTCTTGTTTTAAGATTATCTCTTTCGTCATACAATTTTTGAAATGCTTTTTCATAATCTTCGGGCTTGGCATCTTCTCTCGCACCTAGTGTAATTTTATGCATTCCATTAAGAGTTATTGTTTCACCTCTTTGAACTTGTGCCAACAAACCTATTGCATCATTAATAGTATCAACTTTGTTCTTCATGTTGGTTAGGAGTCTGTTCATCTGGAAAATATTTTTTAAATGTTATGTCTGATAATTCTTTAAGATAAAGTGTTTCTCTAGTTTCTTCATAGTTGAAGTGTGCTCCATTTTGGTCAATTATTAACGTATATTGTGCATACAAGTAGAAATCGGCTAATGCTTTACATATTGGAGCCATTTCTTTATGGTATCGTCTTAATTTATCTTGGATATCATACCTCTTTTGAATTTCATAAATACTTGGTCTCACGAGTTTCGGTATTAAAGATATAAACATTGAGAATTCCGCCACAACCTTTTACGTGTGGGATATTGGCAAAAGAATCAAGTCTTTCTTGTATGGTTGAATATTTTGTTTCTTGGCCACGAACATTTATTATACACAAGTCTTCAGCAGTTAATTCATAGTCTGCTGAGGTATAGTTTGCTGTGATGTGTAATATTCTTTTCATTATTTTATTAGTTTGAGTGCTTGTTGTAGTCCAATTTCTAATGCTTCTTCATAAGAATCAAACCATCTACCATTATTGTTCTTAGTAATAATAATCATACCTTTATCAGGATGCAATATTTCAACTTCCCAAGCAACAAAATCTGTAGTTGGTGTAACAATTATTGGTGTAGGTAGGTTTCTTAACCATTTTTGCAATAGTGATTGTGTTGGTAATGGCTCAAATGAATTTAAAGTAATTAAACAACTATATACGTTACCTTCATTATCTTGACCATCAGTAATATTATATGATAATTTATCAGGATAATTTTCACAAAATGCTAATGCATTATGATGTCTACTAAATGATGCATAATATGTGGGATGAGTAATTAATTCACATCCTTTTTCTTGAGCTAATTTAGCTGTTTCTATTGTAATAAGTGTTTCTTCCATTATTCAATTATTTTAAACACTACTTCTGTTGGTTCTGTTACATCCATTAATGATAGTTGATTTTCTGTTGCTAGCATAAAAAAACTTTCATCATTTAACTCGACACGTTTTTCACTTAAATGAATAAATGTAAAAGTATCACCCCAGTTAAGATATTTATGATATTTTTTGGGTAAACTTGCTTTAAGTATTTGGGTTCCAATACAATTAAAACCATCTTTAACATCAGCAGAATCAATAATTTCTTGTGTTATAAATGCTTTGAGTGGAAACAATGCTTTAAATTGTAATATTTCTACCTTTTTCATTAATTTTTAGGTTTATTTCTTTCCACAATATAATGGAATACCAAGAAAGCCACAAAGATAAGATTTGTATGTGGGTTTAATAATCTATCATTTTCAAAATAGCACCATGTATTACCTATAATAAGTAATATTCCCATAATGATGAAGAATCCGTAAGTGTCAAATATTGTTTTCATTAGTAGTTGATTGTTTTTAATTGTTTAAATAACCATTCAAGTTCTCTTGATGTTAATAATCTAAAGAATCTTTTTTCACCTTCTGGTTTGTTATCGTAAGTTGGTGCTCCAGTGTTAAAGTATTGTACAAATTTTTCTTTTGTAAAGATACCATGACAATAGTAAATTCCATTCAACACGATGAGAGCTTGTTTCATTTCACCTTTGCTGAATTCTTCTTTCAGATATTCTCTGTTTCCTATTAAATCAAGTTGGCCGACAAATGATATTCTTTTTTCTAACCAAAACCCATCATTTTTTTCATCACAGATTTCAATACTTTCTTGATTGTCATTCAATTGAACAACAAATCTCCCTATGATTTTTACTAAGTCTTTTTCGTTTATAATTTGTCTCATAATGTTAAATTAATTTATTTTGTTTACCATCCAATGAATAGCATTACTTTTCGTTTCCAATCAAATGTTTTATATATTCTCACCAATTCAAACATAACGTATTCATATTTCCAACTGGTTGTTACTGCATCACCATGTTTTAAATTATATGGTGTTAAAGCGGTCCATTCGGTCCTAAAATTTCTTACGTGTTGAATGATGTTAAACAATTGAGTTTCTTCTTCAGGTGTTATCTTAGAAAAATCAAATTTATGTTTATCTTTTGGATAACAGTAATCCGTTTTAATTGAATTAAGAAACTCGCTAGGTTTTTCTCGTTCACCTGATTCATTTCTTGTTACTAAAAACGGCATTATCATTTCATTGTAATAGTCTTTAACTTTTTGAGTATACATTTCAATGATATATTCCAAAAACTCAGGTGTTACAATACAAAAATCATATTCATCATATTGTTTCATTAGTTCTTTATTTTTAAAGAACGGTTTCATTGATTTTTTTGGCGGGTTAAAATCAATGTATTTGCCGAATTCATATAAATTTTTACCATATTGATAAACAGGTTTATACCAAGTTTCATCTTCGCCTTCATCAACTTCAATTTTATAAAACTCAATCAATTCTTGTTCAGTCATTGATTTAATCTTATTGTATTCTCTTTTTGGCATTTCTGCAATGTATGTGCGATATCCCATTTAATTATTAATAATCTCTTTGTTATTTTTAGCACCCTCTTGTCTTAAAGGACCCTTCTGCAGGGCGCAATGTAAGAGTAGGGTCACATAGTTTAAATTTCGTCTTACACATGGACTGTTAACCACGGATGCAATCTTTAACTATATTGCTGAGGCTCATTTGTATTGTTAGTTGTAATACATCTGTAACTACTGAAATCAAGTCCTTTCTCAAGGGACCAATACATCCAACATTACTGTTAGTATCTTTTATAAATCGCTTTTTGATGGTGTTAATAACCACGATTTATTCAGGGTCAATGTTTAGCCTGTTGCATTATATTTTTATATTAAAGTCGATACTAAAATACGTTCTTTAACAATTGATGTTTCTTGAGAAATAACCAAATGATTCTTATATTCTTTTGCGTCATCAGCTTCATAAACGGTAATAAACCAACCATGTTTTTCAAGTTGTTCTATGTCTTCTTTAGAAAACCAATTAAACAAATCACTTAAACTATCGGTAGCTGAAAGCCAACCAACTAAATCTGGGTCAAATGGCATTGGTAAACTGGTATTCGTACAGAAATTAAATTCGTTATGAATCAATCCTGTAAATTTTCCAGTTGAATCATACCACAAACCTTGTTGGGTATCTTCATGTGCTACTCTGTAATATAATTTTGACATATGATATTGTTTTATTCGGTACACATATTTTGAATGATATGAACACCAGTTTCTAATTCAGTTAATTCACTAGTTTTTCAACATAATTTTAGCAGCTACTTTATTGTCAGCTATTACAACTATTTCAGTGTTGGTAATGGCCCAAGCATCTTCGTTTTTGATTGTAAATTTATATGCGCTCATAGTTATTCTGTTTTAATTTCGAAAGATAATTTTTCCAATTTGGTGATTTGTTTCTTAATAGACTCAATTTTTTTAATTCGTCTTTTTTCACAATCGGCCATGGCTTCTTCATGTGTTAAATGAAAATCTGGTTTAGAAAAACCAGTGGCAAAATAATACCCTTCAGGTTTACCAAAACACAATTTACCATCCATTAATATTTCCATATCACATTCCATGATACCTGATGTTAATGCATATTTTGTGATGAACACTTTTTGTATATTTTTTTCCATTGTAGTTATTTTAAGCAAATATATAACAATTTTTTTGAAGTAGCAAATTAATACCTCAATTTTAGTATTATTTTTTTATTTACTGGTAAATACGTTGGAATTTCAATAGCATTTTTTACTTTATTTTTAGGTTTTAATCCTTTTGTAAAAGTAGTATACTTAACAGTAACATTTGCTAAAGTAAATGATTTACCACCTATTGTTTTAATTTCATTATCATTAAGAAAATTAACAATATTTTTAAATTTCATTTTTTCAACGTCTCGTTTATGCTTAATCAATTCTAAAGTTTCAATTTTTTCTTGCATACCACCATTACATCTTTTTCCAATATTTGGATATCGTTTATACCCCATTTTTGATGAAATAGTATAAACATTATTAACACTTGATAATTGATTTGGGTTATTAATTCCATGAGTTGTTGATTCAACAACTTCACGAGCTATTTTAGTTTTATATTCATCAACAATAATTTTTTTACGTGTTGTATTAATTTCAGTAAATAATGATGGAAGACCATAATTACGTAAAGTACCAATAACTTTAATACTTAATGAATATTTCTTTTTCAACTCATAATAATTTAAACCTAAATTAATGTCATCTATTATTTGTTTTACTATTTCATAATAAATTGCTCTTTGGTTTTTCATTTTATCATAACCATTTGCGATAGAAATTTCTCTAACTCTTTGTTTTGAAAGATTATATTTTTTACCAACAGTAACATAGTTTCCGCCAGATTTAAGTTCTTCAAGTATTTTAATATTACGTAGTGCAAATGTTTCTTTAAACGTTAATTCTGGTTCTTCAATTAATTCGATTTTTTTTCTTTTCACAATTATAATATTATGAGCTTTAGCTATTTGTTTAATTAATGGTGTTGAGATTCCTAATTCTTCAGAAATTATTTCTGGTGTTATTCCTTTAAAAAGTAAATCAACAACTTGTGGTGTCATTCGTCTTGATATTGAATTACTAATTTTTCTTCCTTCTTTCATTTATTATTATTTTTTTGATTCAATTATTTTTCGTAGTTTTGCTGCTAGAATATAATCTTCTTTTTCTAAAGCTTCAGTTAATTTTTCTTGACATTCTTCAATGGTCAAATAAGCATCTTTAATAAAGATTTCACCACCAGATACATAGTATTTACCTTCCTCTAGTTTTCGATACATTTTAAATACTTTATCATACAATGTATGACTTTTTGGATTATGACCAGATGTTGTTAATCTATAGTTATTTTTATTAGATTTAAGTATAGAAAAATGGCAATAGTCATCAAATGATGTATCACTATTGGCATATTTGATTTTCCACGTACCAGATTGCTGATATACTTCAGCGAATTTCTCTGGTGTGAAGAACAATAATATTTTTTTGAAAAAATTCATCTTATTTGTTTTTATAATAAACCGAAGAATTCGTTTTTACCACAGCTTGGGCAAACTAACTCATCCATTATCTCATCAACCTTTGCGGTTAATTTCTCATCATCTTTACCCTGCCATTTGCATTTTCTGTTGGTGCATTGATAAGCTTGTGGTTTTTCACCGTGTCTTATGTATTTTCTTTTTGCCATGATTATTGTTTATATTTTTTTAGTATATCAATAATATATTCTTTATATTGTTGTTTATATTCTTTGTCTAATGGTGTTAAATTTTGTTTTTCACCATCAATTATAAGTGAATTTAATTCACCAGTATCATCGTATCCAATTTCAAATTCATCGAATTTTTTAGTTTCATCATTCCATTCCCAAATCAAGCTTATTCTACCATTTTCGTCATATTAAAGTCTTGTAACTAATAATTCACCAAGGTATTCTCGTTTTATTTTAATTAGATAGTTATCATATAAAACAATCTCATATTTAAACATGTGTCTCTAAATCATTTGTCTCCAAATAAAGTTGATATTTTTCACTTAACTTTACTTCATGTAAATTTTCGGCCATGTAATTAACATCCAAATTATTTAATTTATCAAGTTCTAACAAGAAATCACCTTCCAATTTATCACCATCCAAGTAAACACCTTCAAAAATGATTTTGTCTACAGCAAGTTGATATTGCAATATGCTTTTTAATTCTTTACCAGTATATTTTCCATGTTTTACCCATTCATCATAACCCACAGGTTTTGTTATAGGATTACCTTTTCCGTCACATGGTACAAACATCCATAATTCCAATTTCAATTTAAGAAATTCAGAATATTTGATTGATAGTGTTACGTATTTGAATACATCGAAGAAAGTATCTTCAATCAGTCTTTTGTTTTGACGTAGAATAAATTCTACCATTGGCAATAGTGTTTCCATAATTCATAAGTTTAAATTAATTTTCCAGTTATTACTTCGATAATTTGTTTAATATCTTTAACTTTGGTATATCCATCAAAATCGTAATTTCGTAGAACAACCAAATCAGTTATTACTTTTTCATTTACATCATCAATTTGACCAATGAATACCATTTCGTTAGGTGTACCAACTGAACCAATTGATATTTGTCTACCACGACCCAAATCATAGATAATACTATCCATGACTGTATAATGAGGTAGTTCTTTAAATCCAATGTCTAATAGTTCTTGTCTGGTGCTTGGTATTAATTTTTGTTGTAAATCTTCAATTTCTTTTCGCCAATGATTAATTTCATAAGCGTCTCTTGGGTCCGAATCTGGACTTTGTTGAATGAATTCTTCAAGTTCTGTTATTCTAGCTTTAATGTCTCTATTATTCATTACCTTCTTTGATATCAATTGCATAGCTATAACCTTCCCAATTATCAACACCTGCTTGTTCTAAGCATGATAACCATTCGTCTCTTTCTTCTAGTTGGAGAACTTTGGCAAATAAAGTAGAATTAGCTTTTGTTAAATCTTCATTGCGTTTTTCTTCTATTTGGAATTTACCAATATAGTGTTTCATTGCAGCTTCGTTAACTAAAACCATTTCAGCTTGTGTTGCATCCCCGCCTGATTTTCTAACTGCAGAACCAACACTTTCACCTTTTTCTAATTCAGTGATTCCTCTTAGTTCTAATAATTTGATGTATTGTATTTTGTTCATAACAAGTTATTTAAATTTATCATTCATTATATAATCATGGATAAGTTTTTTTGTTTCATCACCATATGATGAAAAATTAACATCCCACATTTTACCATCCAACACACATACTTGATGTCTGTAAGTATAAAAACTTAATAAAAGGGTATCCCCATCATAAATTTCATCATTGAATACTTTTTCTTTTGTTTTATTTGAACCAATTTTAGCAATAATTTCTTGCTCTAATGGACAACCACAATATGGTGTTGTTCTAGGCATCTTATTTAATTTGATTAAGAACGAATTCACGTTCACGTCTAGTTAATTTAGACGTTTTATTTGTTATCTTATCAGCTTCTTCAAGATACGTTCCTGATATTTTATCTTGGATATCATAAAACATGTTGTATTCTTGAAGGTCTTGTCTTTGTTCTTGAGTAAATGGAGCACTACTCCATTCGTTTGGATTTGATGGATTGATAAACATTCCATGTGCTGGTCTCATATCTGACCCATCATCTGATTTTCCTGTATAAAACATTATTCGCAGGTTTTAGATAACAATTTATATCTAACTACACCAGCTTTTAGTCTGTTAAAATAATAACCATATTTTTTATCATTAATTGAATTAACTAATTCATATGAACCTCTATTGGTTTCAACATATAAATTTGATGATTTAGGGAGTGTATAACTCACATGTTCAATGGTACCAGTTATATACTCAATTTCAAGTTTGAATACACATTTACCATATTTTGTTTCTAAATTAGCTTTTCGTTGTTCATTAGTATCAAATGTATGACAAGATGTTAATGACAAAGCTACCAATAATATAAGAATTTTTTTCATAATATTTTGTTTTTAATAATGTTAATTAATTCATTAATACATGCTAATTCGGCTTCTTCATATGTATCAAATTCAAGAATCGGTTCCCAATCATATAATTCATCATTGGCACCAGCAACAACACTTCCTTTTATTCCACCTGTAATTCTCCAATCAGATTTTTTACTATTCCAGACATCAACACTAATATTAGCATCAAGATTATATTGTTCTCTAAACCATCTGAAGGCTTGTTGAAGTAATGGTGCTGCTACTGTACCAACATAATCATTGTTGGCTATTTGTAATTGTAACTTCCAATTAAACTCTGGTACATAATAGGTATAACAACCCAAACACTTATCATTGAATCCTAATTCTTTTAATAATAATGATTCCTGATATGGAAGATATTCTTTAAATAATTCTTCCATTATTAATAAACAAAAGTTCCCTCGTTTGCTATGATATTTTCGCAAATTGCAACTAGACGTTTTTTTTCATCTGGATATTTATTTACATATTTTGAAAATGATGATTCTGAATCATCATCAGAAAATTCAGATAAATCAATATGTTTATCTGAATACCCTTCACCTATCATTTGGATACCCTCAAATGCTGCTTCAATCATAGCTAATTGCTCAATTTCAAAAATTTCTAATAATTTAATATGTTGAGCATCTTGAACATCATTACCATATATTAAATCTTTTAAATCAAATTGATTTACTCGACCAACATATGATAAAAACAATCCACCTTTAGCACAAGCTTCACATTGAACGGCTGAACTAATATCTGAGGAATTTAGAATTTTTTGAAAGCTTTCATTTATATTACATTCATTAAATCTAGTGTCTTGAACAAAAACTCCACTATCAGCAATAATTTGATTTAAACGAATTCGTTCAATACAATCTTGAGCAATTATTACTCTTTTTTGTCCATCAATTGAGTTATTGAAAATTTCGTTGTCTTGTTCGATTTTTTTCACCAAACGTTTTAATAACGTTCTTTTTATTTTTTCTTTCATAATAGAATTATATTTAATTACTGACAAATATACATAAAAATAACCATACGTACAAACATATGGTTAAGTTTTTTTATAATTCATTAAATCTTTTTAGTATTTTCAATAGAAATGGGTCCAGTCTACTGTCCACATAATCAATATCTTCCTGTTTTAAGTCTTGATATGTGAAATTCATTAGTTCACCGATTATCGATGCATTTGAATCGGTATCACCACCACAGCTTATAGCTTGTTTAATTGCAAAGTGTGTTGATGTATTGGATTCGAATATATCTCTGCAGAATGTTAATGTATCATCGGCCCGAACCATGAACTTTGTAAATTTACCATTTTCAAGATATAATTTACTAACAGTTTTCAAACTGTATGGTTTGTTACCATATAAGTCTGTTAGTTCATTGCATGCCAAAAGACTTATAGGACAACTATGTGAAGTTAAACATGATTCAATTACTTTTAGTTTTATATCATGTTTAGATTCATTCAAATACATGTATGGTGAAATTCTCATGATACACCCATTACCCCATGAGGTACCTACTGTCTTAGGTGGTGATGATAACCATGTTTTAAAGTCTTTTCCGTAGTGGTCACCCACATATTTCAATCCAACTTCTTTATAAGCATCTTCTATG
This sequence comes from Ophiocytium majus, assembly GCA_032358315.1. NCBI lineage: Eukaryota > Xanthophyceae > Mischococcales > Ophiocytiaceae > Ophiocytium > Ophiocytium majus. The sequence continues at coordinate 70,957 of JAULBY010041331.1, forward strand.
GGTTGATTATCCATGATTGACTTAGCACTTGCAAGTGTCATAAGGGTATCATCAGTAAAAACACTAGATGGATTATGTAAATTGATGTCTTGAATGTCTGGGAAGTGTGTTAAAATTGGAAATTCATAGGGTTGGCCAGCCAAATCACCTAGAATTGCACCATATAGCTTGTGTCTTTTCATAAACATTAACAATTATCGTATAAACCATAACCAAAACCTTCATTTAATTCCTCATTCCACCATCCATTTATAGGTGTTATGTGTTTCAATTCAGATTTTTTATAGCTAGCTTCCTCATATTCCAAATCTGGTAATGATAATTTGAAAAATTCCATCATAAGTGTTGCAAAAGCATCACTATCAATTCTTTTCTCCCATTCTTCACCAATTTTTATACCATGGGTTTTTAAAATATCTAACGCTAACGGTGTAATTTTATCTTCACCATATTCTGTACAGATATGTCTAGGTGTACCATATTTACTATGTTCAGGTAATCCTGAATAATTAGTGTTATAATTGAATTGTAGCCCAGTCAAGACACATGAATCTTTATATGCTTGTCTTATTTCACTAATTGTTTTATTAACGGTGTATATGTAATCTTCTGAAATGCAATGCCCATCATCTGACCAATCACCTAATGATAATTTAACTTTTTCCATAATTTTATTTTCAACAAATTTACAATAAAAAAACCATATACACAAGCATATGGTTTAGAAATTTGTTATATTATAGTTTCTTTACTCTTATTAATAAATCAAGATGATAAACAGCAATGACAAATATAGCATATATCTCGGCCCATAACATATTCACAAAAAAGAACAACGGAATTGCTACAAGGTAAACACAAGTGAACCAATAATCTTTTTTAAAGGCATACAATACAGATATAAAGAAAGCTAATGCAAATACATCATGAACATGTTGGAATAAGTTTACTGAAAACGCTGTTAATAACATTAAAAAAATCCCAGAATACTTCCATCTATCCATCAATAAAAAATAGAATGATGTTGCTGCATTGGCTATTATGAATAGGGGTTGTAGGTGTGTGTCCCATACCGATGAAATCGAATGTATTTGACCTAAATACGCTAAAATTATTAATGGTTGTATAATTGCTAAACAAATTGTTAGTAATTTTAGCGTGGTATTACTGTTTAAGTCATGTAAGGTCATAGGGACACCGATTAGAGAAAGATTATATAATATAAATATAGTTATTATTTTTGAAATAACATATTTTTTCAAACCTTTTTTTATATAAAAGCTAAAATAACAGTTTAATTGTTTTTACAAATTTTATATAATCGATATAATTCATCTTCAGATAAGTTATATAAATTTCCCCAAGATGTTTTACCATATTGGTCACTATAAGAATGTCCCGCTTTTTTAAGCAATGGATGATTAAAAATTGAATAACATGGACAACAACCTTTAACCAATGCTTCTAAATCTTGTCTATCTAAATCTAGTTTCATAATTTCTTATTTAAATTTATTTAGCAAAGATATGAAAAAGTTTTGAATTATTGATTCATTTTTTGAATTATTTTTATACCATAATAAATCAACTTTACGATTTCTCTGATTTTTGTATGGTCCATAATCTAATTCAATCCATCTTACTAAATGTGCATGTAAATCTTTATATGCTTCATCTTTAGGTTTATTAGATGTGTTATATCGCCAGCTATTATCATTATCCCATAACATTGTATATGGGCCTTTGATAAAATCTTGTTTCCAATACAATCCATCAGGATAATGTAAAATTTGATATCTTTTACGTAGTTTTTTTAGTAATTTAACTTTCATAATATTTCTATTTTTCTGTATAATAATTGGATTGGAAATCCTTTGTTCATATAATTGGTATATTTTCCGCCACCATATAAACAATTTTTTACTGCACTGCTATCTTGATAGAAAGCTGGATATCTAGGAAAATCAATAACTTCAATATCAATATATTCACCTTTAAATGTTAGTGTTGGAGTAGAATTTGTTCCACTCACTTTATTAAACTTTTTTGATAACTTTAATTTATAATTAAATTTCTTTTGATTACCATTATGTAAACAAATATCATCAAATTTTGTTCTCTTAGAAATAAGTGTTATACCAGAAATTGTTATATCTTGCAATGAAGATAATATAACACTATTTGTTGTATCTTGATAGATTCTTAAAATAAAAGATTTCATTTTATCTAAGATAAGATTCCATTAAATGAATAACATTATCAAAATTAGCCATTGGTAATTTTTTCATAGATTCTTTCCATCGTTCCAAATCATCACTTGACCAATCATATCGGTCTTTAATAAATTCTTCTGGGCTCAATTTATTTTCTATATATTCTTTAATTCGTTCATTACCATAATCTTCCATAGCCAATAATAATCGCTCATAATGATTCCCTTCAATCATATCTGGTGAAAAAACATTTTTAAGATGTTTAGCACTATGACAATGATTTTTTTCAAGAAACTCTTCAGGATTTAGCTTTGTTTTCATTTTAAAAATTAATTTGGTTTAACTGGCTCATCACCTTCTCTTAAAAATCTACTTGATGGTGGTATTGGTTTCATTTGTTTTTTATGTTCCAATATAAATTCTTTGATTGCTTCTTTTTTCTTATCATTGAATATCTCTTCAAATGTGATTTCTTTTACTTTTCCATTATGCCATGCTTTTTTATATTGAATATAATCAATAGCTGATACGTGAGCGGAATCAATACCTGATTTAATCATTTTTAATGACTCAGTATCTCCTTGACGAACTAATTCTTTAATAAAAGGATTACCCATTGCAAACTCAATATAAGAATTATACACATTACCAAAAGTAGTTTGTTCTGTATAATCATTACATACTTGTTCATGTAATATTTCTTGGACTAATAATCTTCCAGTTTCGGTTTTTGTGTATTTCTTTAACAGAAACAAAAATAGCTTTTTCATATTGTTTTATTTATTGTTCGTATAGTTGATTCAACTTTCTAAGCATTTCTTCATAAAAAATAATACTCAATATTAGATTTTTTTTATCTGAATATGGTGTAACTTGTTTTTGAAATAAAATACTCCCATTTAAGAATGTTTTTGAATTTTCTTGTTGAGTTTCTAAAGCTTCAATATTTTCAGATGTTGGTGGAATACCTAAATCTTGTATTGTTGTTCCAGCTTTGGTTGTCATTGCAATATATGGTAATGTATTAACTAATACTTTGATTCGTTCAATGTATAATGTAAGCAACTGACCTTTATTCATACGAGTCAATTCATCCATTTCATGGTATTTGATAATAACATTATCCTTAGGAATAATGACATTAATTTTTGTTTGAGCGTAAGTAGTTAGACACATTGTCATCATCAGTAAAAGTAGATATTTTTTCATATAAAGTTGTTTTTACAAATATACTATTAAATTGTTAAACTAACGAATAAGTTCGTTAATATAATTAACTTTAACTTTATAAGTCATTTGAGAATTATCTTTAGCTTTATATTTTTCAACTAATTTATCACGAGCTACTTCTTCATCATCGTTATCATCAACCTCTACAATAAAATTTCGTGTGTAGGTTTTATTAATCCAGCTACTGCTGCATATAATATCAGCATTTATTAAAAATAGATTCATATCGTTTTATTTAAAGGTATCCTAATTCTTTTGCTAAGTCTTGAATTTCTTTCATGGATTCTTCTGAGTAACCCCAATGTGGACAATACAATCCACCATATCCATTTTCACCATTATATTTCTCACCAGTTTGAATGAATAATTTAAAATCTTTAGTTAATCCCCAAAGTGTTCCACCATGTGTCCAAGCCTTTGGTTTAGCTTCATAACGAGGTGAAAGACTCATATCGATTCCATTGTATTCGTTGCGCATAAATAAACGTTTATTTACGCTAAAAATGAATGCAATTTTTTCACCATGTCTGAAGAATTCTCTATCTAATGTAGATATTTTTGTAATTATTTGATTGACAATATCAATTCTATCTAAAAATGTTTGTTCCATGTTTTTAACTTTTACGATGCGTATTACGCACTTTACTAAATTTTCTTTTACCACCTAATTCAATTATTCGACCAAACTGGTTGATTGCACGATTTCTTCCTTTCAGAATATTTTCTTTACCAATGAATGTTAGTTCAGTTTCACCATCTTTTTTAATATATAGATAATGAAATTCAGGATATTTCAAACAAATTCGTTTGAAAAATGGGTCGCTTAATTTATCAGGGTCATGCTCAACAATAAATCGTATAAGTGAAGTTATAATTCGTATACGATTAAGGTATAATAACCCAAAAACACCTAATAAAAGGCCGAATAAATCTAATATTGTATCTTCCATAATAAAATTATTTAGTTAATTCATTACTTGGGTAAACATCGTTTTGTGCTAGATAGTTTACACTCTGTTTAACATTAGGTAAACACTTCTTGACATATTCGGGCTCATTACGTTCAATCATTGAGATAATATGAGTAATAGGTGTTAATTTGTTTCTAATATCAGGAACCGTTAACGTTGGGTCCGCTTCACCTTCTCTTACTAATAATTTAAACATAATTAAATTAGTTGTTGATTTCAATGATGTTTTACCATTAATCAACTCTTCTAACAATTCTTCAACATCTTGTCTAAACGCTTTCTTATCCATATTGTTTTATTTACGTAATGGACACCAATCAGGAATTTCAGGTTTATCCCGCCATTCAACATAAGATGCGATTACTTTGTTATCTTCTTTTTTACAATGCCAATCATAAGCTTCTTCCCAACTATCGCTGGTATAGATTCTTTTACGTTCAAAGAACGGGCATTCTGTACAAGCATTAAGTTTTAGTAGTGCTGGTTTCATCTTTTCCAAATTTTTCGTTAACATGTGAGATAGCAGCTTGTGCCATTTCTTCCATTTTATCTTTTGCTTCTTGTTCAGTATCCCAACCAGCAAATTTTTCGTTGATGTCGAATGATAACATAAGCTTATGAATTTGTTTATCACGCATTAAATACATGAAAGAAGTCCATTTAAGCGTTTCTTTATCTTGACCAGCAGCGATGTATATATCACCGTTAGGATAGTTTGTTGCGATTTCAATTGCTGTAAGTGTTGTCATATCTTTATAAATTTTGCTCCCATTCTTTACCAAATTTACCAACAAGCCATCCGTAATAAAAGGATGTATATATCCTTTTTCTTTCTTCCGAAGCAAACACCCCAGGCTTCTCATCCCCATCTGCTTCCCAAATATCTTTCAAAAATTTTTCGTTTTTACAAGCAGAATCATATAATTTTTTAGCTCTTCCAGTCATATTATTGTTGGTATTTGTTAGTTAAAACATGTCCATTGAATGTATGTGTACAACAAGAGCATGATGGAAACAAGTGTTCGATTGTTAATGCTGGGTTTCTCTTTTGAATGAGTCCATTATCATCCACAACAAGTGATGAAAATTTTGTGCTTTCACCAGTGTTAATGTAATCGTGGTCCCTATCAAACATATTGTTAACAGCATCTTTATGTTCTTTTGGTAATCTGCTAATAGCCTCAGAGTGAACATCATTCCAAGGTTGTCCAATTTTACTCAATAAGAATTTATACAATGGTGTGAAGTCTAGACCTCTCTGTTTATCTTTCTTCATAGACTTAGAAACACCTTGTTTAGTGTTACGGTCATACTTAGCATCAGAACCATAATTGTGGTGTACATTATAGGTTGTGGTGTTAACTTTGCGGTATAATGGTTTCTTTTCGTACATAAAATTATTTATTTAAATCAACATTAGGTATTACTCTATCGTCTTTAGTTTGATATTCGACTAATGCAGTATAAGTAACACTTGAATTACCCATTAGAACTGGTTTATAATCAACAATAGCATCAGGATATTGTTTTATTAATTCTGCTAATCTTTTTTCGAAAGTTGTTTCTGAATAAGATGAAACTATTTTAAAATTTCTCATAACTTATAATTTGTTTAATTCAGTTAATAAATCTTGATTGACCTTTTCCAAATATTCTTTATACCATTTACTAGTTCTTTCTTCTTTAGGTATATATTTGATGGTTTTTAATAGTTCATTAGCTATTTCTTCCATAATTTATTTATTACGTTTATTTTCCCACTCTTCTTCATATGCATCAGCCATTTCAGATGGGTCCATATAACATATATCCCAAGATGGTTCAAACCCTTCAGGTGTTTCAATACCTTGTTGTGCTCTTAGTGTTAAAAACCCAGCACATTCTAACGATTTTTCAGTTGCTAGCATTTCACCGTCCTCACTATCTTCATCTGCTTCAGTCGTTTTATGACAAGGAAATGAATTATATGGGTTTTGTGTAGCATAAGCTAATTGTTCTGCTCTATCAGGGTGTAAAAATGGTTTTACGTCACTTCTAAATGGACAATGCTTACATGGTTTTTTACAATAATCGCTCATAATTATACTTTTTAATTGATTATGAAGCAAATGTAATGAATATATTTTATATGCGCAAGCTTTTAATCAAAAATATCTCTATCAAATAACCAATTTATTGATTTTTGAAGTATCATTGATATTAAACCAACACATAAAAGCATTAAAATGATACCACCACCTATCATAATAAACATACCCAATACGAAAGAAATCATATAAAATATGTTCTGACAACTATTGTCAGGTTCAATTGCTACATATAGACAATAAAAAGGATAAAGTATCAACAATACCCTTAATATTTTTTTGATTATTAATGTTTTCATTTTATCTACGTATTAAAAGTGTTTTATAAGTCTCATAATGAGCTTGTTTAACGATTTTTTCGATTAAAAAAGGTTCTAATTCTTCATCTTCCATGTCATCAATTAAATAATAAATTGCTTTATCACACCAACGACCTTCACACATATTACCCATTGAATCACATGCTGGACCATTAATTTCTTCACATAATTCACAGATTCTACCGCCTTCAAATTTATATTGTAATGCTTCTAAATCAAATAACTCGTAAAATTCAGGGTCAACTCTATCCATATATCAAGTATTTAATTATATGAAACCATGCTATTGCTGCAAGTATGTTAAACACTGGTTTAACATAGGTGGTAGTGAACTTTTCATATTCACTACCTTTCAATTCGAATTCAAAATCATCCATATAAATTTCAATTCCACTATGTTTAAAAAACATATAGATTGAAAATAATCCATATAATAATATTAACCATAATATGGGAAAATAAAAGATAAATTTAATTATTTTTTCATGTTAAGGTTTAAATTTAAAACTGAAATCTGTTACTGCTTGATTTGCGCATCTTTCAGCAGAAGTATTATTATGTCCATTAGCAATACTTGCTGTGTAAACTTTAATCCAAAGTTTTTGTTTATTTTTTTCTAGTTTTTCCATCGTTCTTTTTTGTTTGTTATACGGTAAATTATTATAGCATTTCTTTGAACATACGATTGGGTCCACAGGCATACCCATACAACCACAATCACGTCCAGAACAACATGTAAGCGGCTCTGGTCCTTCAAATTCTTTACTACAAACCATACATGTTAGTGTTGTCATTATTTTTTCTTTTTAAAAATGTAACTTTCAAATGATTTATCCCAATATTTTCTGGTTAAACAGGACCAAACCCAAAGTTTAACACGTATGTTACGTTTAAGTTTTACATGCCATGGTTGTTGTTCCATTTCATCAAGTATTCTCTGTACTATTGGACTTGTTATTTTCCTTACTTTTTTCATATTAAAATTTTTTACTAACCCATTCTTTGGTTTTATCTCGCAATTCTTTGGTATACAACCCATCAACCATGTGGCCATAATACGCTAGTAAAATTTCTTCTAACTCATCTTGAGTCACCGTTTTAGTTTTTGGCGGTGTAGTACTAAACATTTTATAAATTGAAGCTGAACCAAGTATTTTGATTTGGCCAGATTCCAATTGAGGGACATAAACACCAGTACCAATTTCTTTAGCTATATCACCATACGGATATTTATAGTAAATTTCCATATCCATTTTCTCAATATAACGAACAAGTACTTTCTCAATCTTTAATCCATTGTTATAAGATTCGATATAATATTCAACAAATGATTCTGGTACTATAGATAAACTATGTTTGGCAAATCCATATTCAGTTCTTTCACCGTTAACCAATGGGTCATTAGAAGCTATTACTTTACCATATCTATCAGGATATCCATTAACAATTTCACAATCACATTTACCTTGTAATTTAAATCTTTTAATATCATTTGTGACTTTAAAGACTTCATTATTTACATTATCATAAACCATATCATTTAATTCAAATGATTCATTAAATGATACTATATGCATAAATAACCCACGTACAATTGAATTAATTGTGTGACCAACTTGTGGTCTTTTACTTGAGAACAATTTATTAGTATCGTCAAATAATATGGTTGGTTTATCAGTTCCAATTAAAATGATATTTACTTCTACTTCTTTCATACGATTTATTTGTATTTAATTACTTTAAAAATTTTTATTTCACATTTTTTGTATGATGATTTACAATCATAAAATGTATTATTCAAGTATGCATGTTGAAATGAATCCAAATCAGCATATCCATTATACGTCTCAACACCATCCAATAACAATTTAAATTCTACATAGTAGTGTTTATTGGACCTATTGAATATTTGGATGTTGCTTGTGCAATTATCTTCACCACTTGCATTGTCAAAACTTACCTCGAACCAAATAAAAGAATCACCTTTCAATTGAGTTTCTATTTTATGTGAAATTTTATCACTAGACTTTTGAGCCATGAGTGATAAATTCATAAGTAAACAAAATAAAACTATTTGTAATTTCATACTATTGTTTTTTATTTTCTTCAAACCAATTTGTTAATGATGCTGTTGCTCCATAAGATTTGGCCATGTTAAGTAATTGTTCCACAAATGCAGGACTGTAATAGCGTTCTCTTTGCCACAAAGCACCACTAATAAAATCTTCCTCTGAGTGACGAGATTTTTCAGTTGCTGCTTTAATTACTGGGTCGTTATAATTTATCATTTTGTTTTTCTTTTACGGTTCTTATTAAATCTTTGACCAATTCATATTGTGCGTGTTCATGTGTTGGTGCTGTGCAAACATATCCTTTGTATCTTGAAGGTTTACCAACTGGTTCGTTAGAATAATACCATACTAGTTTACCACCTTCAGTCCAAGAAGTTACTTTACCATCCAATAAATGTACTTCACGAAAATAAGCTAATGCTTGTTGATATTGGGGTCTTGATGTATATTTACCACTTAAATTGTGATTATCAAACCCTTCATCATCTTTAATTTCTTTACTTGAATTATAATATGTTGTACACTCTTCATCGTAACCTAAGATTTTTAAGTCTACAGCTTCTTCATATTCCAAATAATATTTATTTAACTTGTTTTCGTTCATTTTTACTTTCATTAAATTCTTTTAATAATTCTCTTGGGTCTGATATTCTAGATTTTTTAGTTTTTTCAAAATCACCTTTCATATAATAATGACCCTTGGTTTTCTGATACTTTCTACCAACAAATGATAAAAATTTTATCATATCGTTATCAGAATATTTTGGTTCATTTTTAGCTTTGTCTTCATGATATTTGATTATCCAATCATTTTCTTTTGATTTTTCCATGATTGCATTATAACAAACACAAGATTCAACATCTGGTCTAAGTGTTTGTTCATATGTCATTGGAAATTGAATACTACCATTGTGTGTTCTATAATATTGTTTCTCAATGTCATAATAATCCTTTGGATTATTAAAATGTCCTTCAACAAACATTAATGAAAGTTTTTGTACACCGTCTTGTATTAAATCAACATCATTTGTTAAAATAATACGTTTAAGGTCTTCATCAATTTCAGAATTTTTAGCAATAGAAATTAATTTAATTGGTTTACCCTCAGTTAATGAAATACACCAATCATTTACATCTATTGGTTCATCATTAACTATATATAAATTATTTGATATGTTGATGACATTTTTCATTAATTACAATCATTTGGTATTGGACAATATTTTCCAGATTCAATATCTTCTCTAATTGATGCAACTTTAGCTCTACCAGTATCACTTAAACTAGCAGATGACCAATTTACATCAATGTCATGAAGTAATTGTAAACTAACCCAAAATTTAACACTATTACCATGATATTTTGGTTCTAAGATATCATCTAAAGCTGTTTTATTATTTCTAGATAATAAATCATTAATACCTCCACGATTACCAAGTAATTTATCACCTAAATTTTTGTATTCAGGTAACATACAACGACCAACAGCACAATGAGTTCCATCAGGTCCATTAAAATAACATAAAGTATTGTGTGATGCTCTTGGATTAGATGAATAATAAGCTACCGTTTCATCTAAAATTTCTAACATTGTTAACCTAACAACAGGTTCTGGCGTTGGTTTTCCAAAAATAAATGGAAATAATTGTTTAAGTAAGTTCATAATATTAAATTTAATCTGTTAAATTATCAATTTCTTCTTGAAGGTCTATTACTTCTTGATTAACTTCATCAAGTTGTTCGGTTAATCTTCTAATTTCTTGTTTCAAATCATCAACTTCTTCATTTAAATCATGAATTTCTTGATTTTTGTTGGTTCCCCATTCTCTTAAGTCACTGTTAGCTCTTCTAATTTGTTCAAGCGTATCAATAAGACCTTTTTCAGTATAGTAATCTTCATCAGTCCATTCAACTGCTTTAACAGCATCGACTATTTCATCTATTAACGGACAGGTATTAGCAATACCTGAATCATCAGTACTATATCTTCCCACGTTTAATATCTCTTATTCGTTCTTCAGCTTCTCCTATGGTATCAAAACCTATATGGTCTCCTTCTTTACCTATAAAAGATAACATGTACTCGTACCCATATATTGATTCAACTTTATGAATCAAATACTTAGGCGGCCCATCAAAACGTAATCCTAAATATTCATTACCTTGATGGATTGAATACTTAACTTTAACGAAATCAGTGTCTGATAAATAATGTAATAGAATTATAATTCCAATTACTAATAAAATTATTACTATACCCATGTTGTGTGTGTTTTAATGTTGGAACAAATGTATAACTATTTTTTGGTATAAACAAAAAAATCTATGTAAATTTACATAGATTTTGAATATTTTATTTTTTATGTGTGTTTTCAAGGTCTTCAGGTTCCCATTCGTTAACTTCCTTATCAACATTTACGAATCTCAATCCATAAGTTACACCAACTATTGGTGAATATGACATTACAAGGCGTTCTTGAATGTTCGCTATTTTTAATTTTTGTCCCATTGTTTTATTTGTTTTCATTTAATTTATTTTTTAACGCATCAACCATTTGATTGAATTCGATTTCTGTTATTTGTTCTAGTGAATAATCACCATCCATGAAATTTTCAACAAAATAATAATCATCTACTAAACCAACAAGACTCATTGGGCCCGTAGTTGATGGACGACAAATATTAATCTTAACAATTTTAGTTTGTGCTTTATCATGAAATTTAGGTGTTGATTTTAACCCCAGTACTGTTTTTCTAATTTCCATCTTTCAATTCTTTAAGTTTTTCTAAAATGTTTTGTTTGGGTTGTTCTTTACCACCATGAAATAAATCATTTACCATATAAACATATGAATATTCTGGATTATTAGTATCACTATCCAGTAATGGACGACCATTAGCAAAAATTTTAACAAGAGCAGTTACTTCATCATTTGGTTTACTGTAATCTTCTAATTCACAATGACCAAGAGCGCAACATTTACCTTTTCTACATAAATCACCAATACCCCATTTTTCATCTGGAATAGCATCAAATTTGTTTATGAAATAATCAATTGTATATTCTTCAGGTCTCATATTATTTAGATTTAGGTATTAAAGTTAATAAATTTTCTTTGCATTTATATAAAACTTTATCATCATCAGCTCTCACAGCATAATCAGTACCTTTTTTTTCCAAGATACTTAACGGATTTTCCCATTTCATAACAACCTCAATTGTTCCTTCAAATGGATGAGTTTCGTGAAAAACACTTACTCTTTGATTAACCTTAAAAATTGATTTCATATTAAATTGTTTTATTTGTAGGGAAGGCAGGATTTGAACCTGCGATTCACATTTATGGTTATTCCCTTGTACTTCAGGCCACAAACGCTAGCGTTAACCACTTCGCCACTTCCCCATATCTAGTCTGTTCCCAGTGTCAAGTAATTTGCGTTCATTTCAGGGTACTAATCCTTGCACGTGTTTCCATCCACGGGATGGTAGCTTTCCCGTGATGGTGTTCACCATCCTGACGGCAACTATTGGCTACTAATAGCGTTTTTATACTGGTATACTCCAGTGTTCTGCAGGTTAATCCCCTGCCCACCATACATTCCCTGCTATTTCAAGGGGTGCAATACTGGTTCGCTGTGAGGAAAGCTGGGCTCGAACCAGCAATAGTACCAATACTCATAATCTTCCGATTACTTCAAGGATTCGAACCTTATCTCTCAGCTCTCTGCCAAGCGGGTCTACCAATTCCCCTATTTCCCCATATCTAGTCTATTCCTAGCGTCAACCATCGCACAACGGTCTGTTAAACAATTAACCGCAGTTCAAAGAACCAGCTTTATTGTGTTGGATTTTGCGTGACTAGAACAGGATTCGAACCTGTAAGGGTTTGCTTTCGCACTGTGTCAGCCCTCAAACACATACCATCATAATGTTAGTCTCAGCGTGGATGATTTTACATCTATTTCCGACATCACGCTTGCGTTTACCAATTTCGCCATCTAGCCTTAAAAATTGTGAATGGTAGTCAAACCATATCGCCAAAGGACAATCAGTACATATTAGTAAAGGTCCAGATACTTCTGTTTTATCACAATTTAGTGGTTGGTCAGGAATTGAACCTGATTGAATTATACTTGATGTTAGTCAGCACTCTTAACGAGGATAAATGTTAATATTTTCATCAAGCTTGTTGGTCTATACTATCTTTCCAGTTATTCACCTGACTTGTCTTACAGATAGTCTCTTACATAAACCATTCTCGCCCATTTTAGCTAGTGTCTACCAATCCACCACTCAACCGTTTCTAGTCTTCCCCAGTGCCACCTAATTTAAAATTTCTCCTTCTAAACTTCATAGGGTTAATACAAACGTAAACTATTATTACCAGTACCTATAGTAGTTATAAAACCACTTAGTAACTTTAGATGTTCCTATTAAATGTTTGAGTCCAAGTGCGCCCAGATACTTTTTACCTACTACTTATCGCCCTTTCTACGTTTTCACAAGATTGTTCAGCCTTTTTGTAAAGAGTGAGTTAGATACTATCTCACCATATCATGTCGTCAACTTGTGGTTAGAACAGGACTCGAACCTGTCTACTGTATAGTCTGACCTAATCTACAGCACCTTGGGCACACCAGACCTCCCATTAGCATCCAATATGCGACCTAACCAATTTCTAGTCTTTCCTAGCGTCATTAGTTTCGTGTTTTTTCACTTGATATGCATGGGCTAATACTAAAAACCACACCATCGTCTCTGAACTATTCGTTTTTTGGAAGGTTTGGCTATGTTCAGAGAGACAAGACTAACCTTGCGGAGTAAACGGGACTCGAACCCGTGTCTGAACAGCATCAGCCGCCCCATGTTATCCTATAACAACCATTACCCCATTTAGTGGAGCGTTCCCTCTTACGAGCTATCCACACCGATTACGTTTCCACAAGGGAAAGAGGCTTTATCGGGCCCAATCATTTAGCATGAATACCTCTATGTATTTCTACGGGATATAGCTTTCATCCTTCATCGTTACATGTTCAGGAACACTAAATAATTATTCATTCGGTATTTACCATATTTCCACCAGTTGGATGTATCAATGTCTGTGGTCGTCCACTAGATTGCGACTCTAGCTAGTTTCCTTTTCTACACTTACTAAATCAAACAACTATTTCTGGTAGCCTCTTGTTTTATTTGTTTTTCAAAATATTTAAAATACCTATCGTCTTTCCGATTGTCATCGGTTCTATTACGTGAGAACCGAAAACTACCCTTTGGTTTGTGAACGCTTTCCTCTCTCCAAGTGTTTCCTTTTTCCAACGATTACCTCGCTGGTTGCACCGTTATCTTGGAATTCAACAATCAGCAACATTGTTAACATTCGTTATTAGGACGGGACTCGAACCCGCACTCTTAGTCAAGGAACCCGTTTTCACCCATCACCGCAATGACAAATCGCAGCTAGCTTTACAACAAGCGGGTTTGGACAGGCGAGTATACCAATTCCTCCACCTAATGATTGATGTCCTGAGCATGTACATACTCATATCAATTTGTTGTTATGATAGGACTCGAACCTATACCGTGTACCCGTCGTGACGCTAATGCGGAGCAGTGCTATTTCACTACGCTTACTCTATTACTCACTTACGAGGCGTTCTACCAATTGAACGACATAACATCCATGGATTTTGCAAGATATAGCCTTAGTCCCTCTACCCTATGCTGGCGGGAGCCTGATACGCTATCCACAATTTTACTTGTTATGTTGCGTCCATCGGCCTTAGTCCCTCTCTGGGAGCTTTTCTCAATCTCATTACTGAGGTATTATCCATTTTTTAATTAATTACTGGTATTTTTATATCCACAGGTATACTCTAAGTAACTTAATCCTTTGGTTTACATTAGTCCAGCATCGTACCCTAACCTTTCCGTAGACAATGTTCCACGACGATTAATTAACTATATTGATGCGTTAAAGTCTAACTTAACTACGCCTTATTAAACGGCAGGGCTTCAACCTACGTTTCATCAACACCACATATATGTGGATTTTTAAATTGATACTGCAAACTCATCACCGAGCTTCAAATATAGTCTGCAAGTTTTCGCTCATATCAATATATCGTTAATTACAGACTTTAGCCTCTTTGTTATGTTGCTCTGCACCCCCTTCGCTATCAAAGGATAGGGTTAATTAACTTTTGCGACCCTTTGAGCACTCGAAGCTCTTTAAACCAATCAGAAACCGTTCTTAAGGTTAGTTTCTGAACATAACTTTGGTGAGGGATTCACAACCTTTATTCGCCTTCATACTAGTATATCATTACACTTATTACGTAATTCTGTGTTTTTTAACTAGTTTACTAACTACCCTGCTTTTGAAACGGCCTTGTTAAAATATCACGTCCATTGTGGGTCCGAATTTCACGGGTTAGGAATTTCCTTAAAAGGTCCTCTTCAAATGGCTCACTAATCGCTTACATGGTTTCTCGGACCATGCGTGATATTTTTAGTACTTATACCAGAGTTGATACTGGACCTAGCCCGTCAGGGCCCGTGCTGTCTTACACTACATAAGTGGTAATTTTTGCAAAAATTCGCTACTAAGCTGTCGACTGCTTTTCACTAAAAATCATTAACGTTTTAGAAGACATGCATCGTAATCACGTATTTGATAATCTGACGGTATCACGGGATTCGAACCCGCAGTCTCAGGGCCCACTGCCCCACGTTTTATCCAGTTAAACTACATACCAACCATCCTTTCGGATTTATAATTATTTCCTTGCAAGAAATCGCTCATGCTCTTGCAATCAACATGAACTAAATAATCATTGATGCTTCAGTGGCGTAGCCACATGCCTCACATGTCTAATTATTTTGCTGGTCAGGATGGATTCGAACCATCTTCCCCATTTGCGCTACAGTGCATTATACCAATACTATGCTACTGACCAATTTTACATATAAAAGCCAAGTTACACAAATCAACCTACATCAAACTTTGTGTTCAGTTGATTCCCTTCTATCGATTACTCGTTTGATTATTTCTTCGATATCTCTACTTCTTACGAAGCAATTAACAGCCTACCAGTCTTACCTCACTAGTCTTTTATAATATTTTTAATCAATCCATGTAATTTTCTCACATGATTTTTCTTTTTTTGCTTTTATAAACGCTAAAATTTTATTTTTAGGAACTCGTTTAATTTTGTTACCTTG
Organism: Ophiocytium majus; assembly: GCA_032358315.1. Classification (NCBI taxonomy): domain Eukaryota; class Xanthophyceae; order Mischococcales; family Ophiocytiaceae; genus Ophiocytium; species Ophiocytium majus. The sequence goes on from JAULBY010041331.1 coordinate 87,074, forward strand.
TTCATCATAGTCATATCGGTCTCCCATTTCGTGTCTTACATATTCTTTGATTTTATCATAACCAAACATACCAAAAATAAAGATAATCAAAGCACTAAACATAATACCAAATGTGGTTAATGTACTACCTGCTGAATTTATTTCATAATCAACCCAATATGTACTAATTAATGTTCCAAGACTAACAACAGCTAATATTAAAACACCTAAAAATAATGAATAACCAAATCTATCGCCAACTGATGAATCACCTATTTCATAATGTTTATCGAATAATTCAAAAATAATAGCTGGAAGTCCAAATATTCCACATGGAATACACATTAAATAAGCAACTATTAATCTTAATTGATATGAACATCCATCATGTAATGTGTCCAATGAACGAACTCCATAAAACCATTTATATAATTTTGCCGAAAACGATTTTCTTTTTAATTCCATTTTTGTTGTTGTTTTTTATTACTGCAAATATATTACAAATATTTTAATCTACCAAATTTATTTGTATTTATTTTTTAATTGTTTTAATGCAATATTACCATTATCTGTTAATCCACTTGCGGTCCAATTAGTGTTTTCATCATGAAACTTTTGTAAATCTTTCCAAAATTCTTGACTATGACCTTTATGGTTTTCATCAAAAATATCATCAAAATGAGTTATTTTTGAATTATCAATTAATTCGTCAACCAAATCATCAACATCTGCTAGATTATTTTTACTACTAATATAAATATTTTTATCTAAACAACGTCCCACAGCGCACATAGCACCATTTTCACCATAATAAGCACAATGTCCATCAAGTTTACTTCTCAATGATGTATCAGCAATATAAAACACTGCAGTTTCTTCAATAATCTCTAATTTTGTCATAATTTACGCTATTAATGATTGGGTCATTAACCCATCCGTTGATTTTACTGTTATTTTACTCTTGCTAATTTCAATCAAATCAACATCATAAACATTTTTAAGCATAATTGTTATCATTGATTTTGATAATAATAATTTTGTCCAAAGAGTGTGGATTGTATATAAAGCTTCAATTAATGTTGCTTCTCTAATTTCATTTGATTTTTTATCAGCTATATTCATTTTTTCTTAATTTGATTATAATATTTTATTGTGTTATAAATTACTATACCAACAAAAATTGGCCATAATAATATCATAAAGAATCGTTCTTTATTTGAATTGAATTGAGCATCACCCATTCCACTTCGTTTTGTGTAAACATCAACAAACAATGTTATCAACGTTCCAATTAAAAAGTATAAAAATATCATATTTTATGTTTTTAAATTTTCTGCTATGTTCCAATGCATTGGTAAACCATATTGTTTTATACTCCGCCATTGTCCTTGATACCAATTAACACCTAATCCATCAGGTGTAATTGATTTTGTTATTTTACCACGTAAATCAGTACCAGCATATGTTACTTCCACTTGATATAATTCATTGCAATTAATAGCTTTAATTGATGTCGCTTTGTATTTACAACCTTCATTGGTATACCAAGCACCGTTATAAAAATGAACTTGTGTAACATAGAAACGTTTTAAATTAATTAAAACTAAAAAATCATCAGTTTCATTAAAATAATCACTTTCTCTATATTCTACTAAGTTTTCCATTATTCTTGCATTTTAATTTTTATGTTTTCTAATGCTTTTCGTTGAGCTGTGGTTGGTGCCTTAAAACCTCTCTTAATCCAAGAATATCTTGGTGGGTCTTTATCTTCTTCAGTTATTCGTTTTCCGATTGTAAAAACATAAAATCCATCATTGTTTTTAAACACTTTAGCAAACCAAATCGGGTTGTATTCTTTAGTTAAATAATAAACTGTTGAGTATCCGTTTACATCGCTTGCTTCCCAAATTTTTACCTTTTTACTCATCTTATAATTGTTCTAATAATTCATATTTCTTTTTGAGATAACTCATTTCAATTCTACCTTCAACTTCTTTATTGATTTGATTGAAATCACCTCTTGATTTTGTAAGAGCTCTATTAAAACAAATTTCAATGAAAATCAATTCAGCTTCAATTCGCTCCATTTTGGTTTTAGGTCTTTTCTCAATAATCATAATTGGTATAAATTTTTCAATATTGTCATCGAAAATTGCAATACACCAATGCGTGTTGTTTGGAACTTCACCTTGTGTTTCACAATGCATACGACCCTTAGATTCAAAGTTCCAATGGTCAGCTATCCTAATAGTGTCAGGTAAAGCATTGTTCCAATCTTTTGGTTTATTATACAAAGATAATGAATAGGGAGATTTTTGTATAATATCCCAATCTTTAATCAATCTTAGAGCTTCAATTGGTAATTCTTTTTTACAATGCAAATAAATAGTATGTAAATTGCTGCTACCTTTTAACTTCACGTTTGAATTTGTCATGTTATCTGTGTTTAATTACAGTACAAAGATACACTAAATAATTAATCTACCAAATTTATTATGCGTTTTTTCTAAATTAATTTTATTTGAGCGATGTTTCTCTGGTTCATCAGTATCAGTATACTTGGTACCCCAATGACCATATTCGTGAATTGACCCATATGAATTTAAAAAATATACCTTATGGCCATTTTCATTATAACGACTTTCAAACCACACACCATCGGACCTTTCACCAAATAATTTATTATCGTCTTGGTCGTATATTGAACGCTCCCAAGTATTTTTAGTCTTGTTTTCTAAATAAAACAATTTAGTATCATCAGAATTATATTCGAATATGTAGATTAAGTCTTTATCTTCTTTATATAAAAGATTGCCTTGGTCATCAAAAATACTAATGACAACCAAAACATCTTCATCGAATTCTTTGATGGATTTAACCTCAAAGTTATCATGATAATCTAAAACATGTTTAATCATTACCTACACAAAAGAAATCACATTTAGCTTCTTCTCGTATTTCTTCTAAACGGTCATCTAAATCATCATTATTATCGAAATATTCAATATAAGATTCACCTTTTGATGTGTGAACAACAAGATTAGCTTTATAATACAATTTATCATCAATTAATTGATAATGAGGACGTTTTAAAATTGCATCAATTGTATCGCCAGATATGATATGAAATCCATCTTTATCATACCACCCACTGTGAGTGAGTTTTTCTTGTCTTGCACTACCAAAAAATGGTTTTACTGTTTTAAACGTAGCGTTTTTAAAATTCAAATCACTTTCTTTTTGTTCATTTACATAAACTTTAGTTATTTTAACTTCTTTTAAATTTAAATGTACCATATATTTTCTTTTTAATTGTCTCTTACATGCCCGTAATATCCAAGTCTTTTATGGAGAGTTAATAAGAGTTTTTTAATATTAAACTCATCAACCATTGATAAGTGTTTTTCGTATGATTTTTTTGTTGCTGCTAATAAATCACGATGTTCATCGAAAGTTAGTTTAAAATTGAAATCTCCAAAACTAATTGTTGTTTCTGGAATAAATTTATAAACTTTGGTAAAGTGTTTATTCAACCCAAACCAATCAGCTTTATAAAACTCTTCACTTCTATTAATGGTTATTTGAGTGTTGACCCAAATATTAGGCTCATCATCTTTAAAATGTAATGAGTAATACAACCCTTCGATTTTAATTTCACCATTGGCACCATCTTTATTAACTCTAGAATGATATGTTTCAGTAAAAACAGGATTATTATCATCGTGAACCTCAAATTTGGTTCCATGAAATAATTTCTCACCACTAGAATTTTCTAGGACTTTGAATAATAATTCTAATACTTTACTTCTCATATTTAACGTTTTTCATTACTTTTTTTAAAAGCGCACTATAATTTTTAGTTTCAGAGTAGTGTTTATTTAAATATTTTAAATAAGCCTCTTCAGTTTTTATGTGTGATAAATATGCTTTTGAATATAAGTGATAATCAAAAACAGATTCTTTCCATGTTTTATAATAAGCGTAGCCGTTTTTAGTTCCAATACTGGTTGTTTTTCGTTTTTTTGCTTGTCTAAAACCAAATAAATTGTTATTATTCCTGTACAACTTACTTTTAAAATGACCAGTTTCTAAAATAGCTTGAGCTATAACAACTCTTGGAAACTTGATATCTAATTCTTTTATATACAATATCAAATTCTCTTTACTAAATTCAATACTATCATTTAAAAGTGGTAATTTGAATACGCTATCCATGGGTTGGGTTAACATGAATTTTTTGTTGGTTATTGAATTAATTTTTGGTTTTTTATCTAATTCCATAAATGAACTTAAACCTAATATTGTCATAAACATAACAATACCTACAAAAATTAATTTAATGTGTTTAATTAATTCCATAATCTTATATTTTAGTTAATACTTCGATTGCTAGCCATATTAAAGCTAACACTATCGCTGTCGTTTTCCCTCGATTTAGGATGAACTTAAGTTCATCTTTATCTTCGGGCCTCATCTTTTAAGAGGATTTCATTAATTTTAGTCTCAATCATAATGCTCATCGACATACAATTGATGTTTGAATAAAATCTAGTTTGACCAAATTTAAGTTTTATTTGTGAATACTTAAAATTAGGTATTTTGGTTAATATGTTTTCAAAAATATCATCCAAAAATTCAATAACAGCTGGATGATTAAAACACAAACCACTAAAAGAAACACCATCTTGGGTTTCAATGTATTCTCGATACTTATCGTTAAATTCTGTTTGTGTCATATCTTATTCTTTTACGTAATCGTTACTTGAAAATGGATTATGTCTAACCCACCAATGTTCTTTACTACCTGTTGAAGTCGTTACATCAACTTCATAGATGAAGCAATTCTTGTGTGCATAATAAAATGGTGTGCCAAAGGTAGTAAAATGTATTTCAGTATCAAGTACAGTATACTTTTTAGTTTTAGCCCAATCATCAATTTCATCATGGTCTAAACTAATTCTCCAGTTGATTAACAATGGTGCTACAATTAGTACTATACAAAACAAAAACATATGTAATTTAAAATTTTTCATAATTATTCTATATTAGGTGTTCCATCATATGGATTTGTTGATTCTAAAATTACTGATAATTTATCAAAACTAATTTCAAATGCATTGCCAGCATAATTTATAGTACAACTTCTGTTTTCGTTATCAACAAACGAAGCAAAAGCTAATATACTATTATCGTATAACACAGCAGCACCTTCAGTTAATGTATAAATTTCTGAAGTAACTAAATAGGTTTGTCTACCAATTTGTATTTTACTAATATTACCCATTGTTTTCTAATAGTTTGATGTCTTGTGATACAGTATCAGTTACTGACAAATTTTCAATCATTTTATCCAATAAATTAATTTCGTTTTTAGAAATCTTGTCTAATTTAAGATTTCTATCAACAATTGTTGTTTCCTTGATTGTTGATTTAATCAAATCAAGGAATTTATCTCTAAAATCACAAATCATGGATTGACCATTAACTGAAATTTTAATTTTAGAAGAATTAATATGTAAATAATCTGACGATTTATTAATCGTGACTAAATAGCTCATGTCATCAGGATTGATTTCAATATCTCTTTCATCATTTGTTAATAAAAGTTTACAAGCTGTGTATATTTTTTCTTCAGTTTCATTCAATTTAATTTTACCGTCAAACCAATGTTTAAATAATTCCATATTCTTATTTTTTAATTAATAACCAAATTTAATCTAAAAAATTAACACTACCAAATAATAATGTAATTTTTTTATATTAAATCACCTTTTTTAATTTCTTCAGTACGATTTAATAAATCAATATGTTTAGTAAAATCATTTTCTAATTTTTTACGTAATTCATTTTTTGATGTTTTTATCGATTCAATATTATAACCCAATTCTAAAAAAAACTTTGGTTTAGCTTTCTTTATAACAGGTCCAAATAAAAGAAATTTGCGATATCTAACAATTTTAACACCATAATAAAATTTAGTATAATGATAATCATACATTTCACCAGAATCATATCCTGTTTCATATTGATAGGTTTTACCTAATATTGTTATATCTTTCATCGTACTATAAAAAAACGTTTTAATGCCTCTTGTTCAACACAAGCTATACAACGAGAAATACGTGTTATAGTATTCCCACCTTGAGGGTTTTCTGTTCTAATATATGTTGCTATTTTTTCTGATAAATTATTTAATTTAGCAATATCATTATAACTTAACCCTAAATTACTTCTGATTGCTATTAATTGCTCATCAGAATATCCTTCAAAATCTTTTGCTTTCATATTATTTACGTGTTACTTCAAGTTGTACATCAACGATTGGGTCCACAATAGCAACTACACCCATGATGTGTGCTCTATGGTTTTCAGACTTAGCAAGACGCATGGCTTCTTTTTCAGCAGCCTCATAAGACTCATGTCTAAATTTTGTACCTTGTAATCCTTTAACCGTTACCATATAGAAATCAGGTAATATCTTTTTATCAGCAGGTGCTGTTGTTGAACCATTCATATCGTATGCTGGTGTTGATGCGATGGTTTTTATTTCATCCATTTGTTTTTCAAAATAGTTATTTAACACATTGTGTTTTAATTTTTCTTGAAATTTATCATGTTGAGTTGGTTCTAAAATATAATCTGTTTGTTTAGCATAACCACAACCTTTACGTTTTAAATAATCGATATGTTGTACCACTTCTGGTTGTGTTGCAAGTCTGAAATTTGTGTTAAATTCTTTGGCGGTAACATTAATGTTTTCATTATGTCTAAATAAATTAATAAATCTTTTTGTTGACTCACCACCTATTTGGTAATATTTGTTATCAGTAATAACCCAAGTGTTTTCTTTAACTTTCTCAAGTAATGACACACCAGCTAACATTGATGCTCTTATAGAATATAATGCTTGAATTGTTTTATCGATTGCTTCAACTGAATCTAATTTTAAATTTTCCATGTTTTAATGATTTTGTTGTTATTACTGATGCAAATATAAAACAAAAAAAATAATCTACCAAATAAATGATAAATTATTTTCAATATTTTTTATTCATTGTTCCAATCATCTAATACTAGTTCTCTGAAAATAGCTATAACTAATGATAATGGCGCACAAATTATTGTTAGAGCACAAAAAACTTCTGATGGCGGTGTTTCATAACTTGCCCAAGGCTTATACCATTTGCGTTTATAACAAATAAAACAACCTACAAATACCCAAATGATGAGCATAAAAACAATTTCTAAATTTGTCATACTATTTCTTTTTAAGTTTATCTAATTTACTTTGTGCGTTAGCTAAATCTTTTTCAGCTTGTTTAAGGGCCCATTCAGCATTTCGTTTTTCATTAGCCAATTTCTCACGTTCTTTCTTAGCTTTGGCTTTAGCTACTCGTTCTGTTTCATCAAGAACTTCAAACCCAGCAACGTTTATTTTAATAATTTCAGGTGTTGGATAAGCAGGGAAACTATTAGCAAAATATGTTACAGCACTTCTTGCTGGTCCAAGTGTTGCATATACTCTTGCTTTGTTGATATCATCAACCCAAGTGGCACCTGAGCCAGAATAACCTTTAGCTCTGAAGAACTGTCCTATGTTGTTTCTTACAACATATAGATTTAATTTTGTTACATCTAAACTCATTATATTTTAACTAAAGTATTAAGGGTATTTAAATCCGCATCCCTATCTTGGATACTAGTATATAAGTAACTAGCGTGTGAGTCTGGTTCTATGTAGGTAATTTCTAATGAACCACCACTTACACCACCCTTATGTATACTGGTAATATTCTTTTTATTATCCATTATACGGGGTAAATCTGTTTTTAGACTAGTATTTTTCATAATTAATTGTATTTAATTTTACCAATCCACTTACCATCAACTACTATATCAGCATTTGGCTCTCCAGTAGTATATCCTTTCTCTACCAATGACTCAATTTCACTAGTAAATGACATTAGTGGTTCATAAGGTAGTAGTATACCACCAAATCTATGATTAATTTCCACTTGAATCTCCCATGGTTCATTACATATAGTAGCTACTAGAGCATAATAATGAATAATATTTGATAAATGTTGGTGTGATAAATCACAAATTTTTATTTTACGACCATAAAAGGTTGCCCATTCAGTTTGATGTGACATAATTTTATCATTTAATGATTAATACTCAGCAAAGATAATCAAATATTTTTAATTTCCAATTTAAAAATCACTTTTTATTTTTGGTGGTAAAAAATTTGAACCAATATAGAAATGAATTCGTTTACCTTCTGTCTCCCACCATAATTGTTGTCGGTCTCTTTCAGCTTTTCTGATGATTTCATCCCTATCATAACAATCACAACTGTAACATTGTTTAGTTTTAGGGTTATAACCTTCTTTTATTGATGATTCATTCTTACAGAATGAACATGCATGCTGTTTTTCGTTTCTTTTAGCTCTCATTATTCACATTTTAAACCTGAAATATCTAATTCTACCTTATAAAGTGTTTTTTCTCTGATAAAATCAGCTGAATTAACCATTTTATTGTTAGCAACATCAAAAACTGTTCTAGAATCACTTATAAAAAATGGGTTATGACTAATAACTAACATATCAAACTTGTATTCTCTAACAAAAGCACTGATTACTTGGTGATATTTACCCATATAGGTAATACTAAACCCACTATCTACCTCATCAAATACTACCAACGTCTTACCAGGCACCACCTTAGGTAATACCTTCGTTAAAAAAGCATTTAAATACCCCATAGAGGATTGTCCATGTGATAAGAATCTAGATTGGAAACCACCTGACGACATATACTCTACAGCATCATAAGATACCTGCATGTTATTACCATCATCTTTAACTCTATCCAAATGGAATATTTTTTCGTAATCATGTTCGAATGTGAAATCTTCAGATAACTTCTTGAAGTCATTTTCATAGAGACTGTTACTTAACAAGTCATTCTTATGACCCCTCAATGCTTGAACTAGAGTACTTTTACCGCAGCCATTATCACCAACAAGAGGTAGATATCCTTTATCTTTAATATTGGTGAAATCATATACTGTTCCAGCTTTAAGGTTACGTATGTCTTTATTTACAGTTATTTTCATTATTTAATTTTATCAGTTTGTTCGAATTGAATGTTGTTACAGTCAGATAGTTTGGCCCAGAATCTTGGTGATTTAATTTTTCTAACTTTTTGATTCCACGCATAAGGACTTGTAATTAAAACTTCACCTAAATTTTTAGCATAAAAGGTAATGCTACTGAAATCAGATGCACCTTTTCTAATGTATATTCTATCAACTGATAAAACAGTTCCTTTAGGTAATGTAACATCTATTACTTCTACAATACCATTTTTCATATGTGTATTGTAATTTTCTATATCAACTAAATATTGTTGATATTCTTTGTTATTATCACGAGCATCTTTACCTGCTTGTTCATAAGCTTTATAATTAACCTTACCAAAAAGTCCTTTATAATCATCGTAATTTGGTAAAATTAAATTATAATTAGCAATTGGTGCTTCAATAGATTTTTTTTCAGATACCCATTTTGAACCCATATGATAATAGTGATTATAACCAAAAAATTTAGCAAGAGCTTCATTACGACCTTCAGCATGAAGTTGGAAATTCCAATCTTCAGTTAAAACAATATGGTCAGTAATTTCGGGGATGTACATTTTCATAATTAATCTAGTATTAAAACTCTTCTACATTCAACATAAGAATCATCTTCATGAAAAACATATGCAGGAATGTTTAAGTGTGGGTGATTAGTCACACCTTTGATTGTATTGATTTTTCCACCACTTTTAAAAGGTTTTGGTGAATGTTTTACGTTCTTACCAGTGATTGATTTCTTTTGACATTTTTTACCGATATAAATTTCATAATCGGCTATAGTAAGTTGAGATAATTCCATAGTGTTTTATTTTTAAATTAAAGATTTGGATATTTGCTTTTAAAATCCATAGATTCTAATATTTCAGCTTGTTTTTCAGGTGAATGTTTTATAATACCTTGATTCATCATACACTTTATATCACCGTACATAGCACCATATCTAAAAGTGTTTTCTAAAATATATCTAGGAAATAGTAGTAATCGTAATCTGAAAATTATTTTATTTCTCATATCAATAGATTTTAAATGTTTGACAAAGATAATAAAATATATTAAACTACCAAATTATTTCTTGTAACTTTTTAATCTCTTTGCTTGATTTTTTAAAACATTCGCATTCACTTCCCTTAAATCAGATATCTTGGCAGATAATTCTTTTTTGGTTCTTGGAGTCTCTAGAAAAGCATGTGTTGAATTCCAACTTCTTAATATCCAAACCATAGCATTGTTAGATGCCCATGATAAATGATACTTTTCACCCAATACAAGTGTTTTAGGTATGTGGTCTTCAGGTAGCGGTTTAGGTAAGACTTTGAGGTCTTTTTCCCAGTTTTCAGGATATCCCATAAAAGTTATTTTTTATTGTGTAACGTTAAAAAATCATCCAGTAAATTATGTTCACTTAAAAAATCTCTAAGAGTCTTTTTACCAGTATGCTCTATTCGTGTTCCATAGTTTGTTTCAGAAAAATATGCTTGCAATGATTTATCTAAAAAATCATCAATAGAATAAATACAATTACTTTCTTCAAGTTGAAGTTCCGCTTTTTCATTTAATTCTTCTAATGATTCAACATTACCCCAACAAGCATTTGATTCGTACCAAAATTTTGGAAATTCATTTTCTGTTTTCATATTATCGATTGTATTTTTCTGATACTTCTTCATCTGTCAATGGTCTAAATCGTTTACCCCATTTTATTAGTGTTTTATCACCGTTAATAATGATGTCTTCAATATACATATCTTTCAATATTGGTGTGTTATAATGTGACTCTACAGCACGTATAAGTGTTGATTTGTAACCTTCAGCCCAAAAACCTGTCAAATTGTTAATCTCAATTTGACCAGCAATGAATTCTTCACTGGTCATTAGTTTATCATTACTCATAATTATTCCATTAAGTTAGCAACTGTTCTAGCCATTAGGTATTTTTCAACCTTTTCCCAATCTGGGAACGCTTGTGTTCCAAAATGAATGTGTTTTCCTTTGAAATTTTCAACACCATTCACAATTCTGTCATCAACTAAGTAATCACCAAAAACGAAATCCTTTCTATGTGTCAATGTTAATCTTTTTTTAGCTAAATCACCAAAGTGTTTATTTAACCATCTTTTTTTACCAGTAAATGATTCAGGTACTGAATCCATTGGAGTTGATACGAAGTAGATGTCAAAATAATTTGACAGCCTTTTGATTGCTTCAATTGAACCATCTATGGGTTCTAACTGTTCAAAGATTTGTGGGTTTTGATAAACTATTTCATCAACTCTAGCTGACCTTTCTTCATAGTTAGGTGCTGTTGATGATAGAGTAACAAGACTTGGGTCCATGTTTAAAATCATTTTATCGAAATTGGCGCATACACCATCCATGTCAATGTTGAGAACTTCTTTTTTCATATGTGTTTATTTAATTTAAAGAGTATTGAGAGATATTACCTTGTAAGTTGATGGTACGTATTAGACTTGTTTCTAATAAATCCAAAGCATTCAAGAATATATCAATATTAATTTGAAGATAATGACATTGATGAGTTAATTCAGTAAACTCTTCATCATATTCATTTAATTCTAGTAATCTGAAGAAGATATCTAATTTAATTTCGGCCATTTGTTCCAATTGAGTAATTACTTTACCATAAGATAGAGATAATACTTCATCTAAACTAAATATTGTTTTATCTATTTTCATAATTTTCTATATTATATTACAAATGTACAAAAAAAAATTCATATAAACCTAAGATTTATTTAACTATTTTTATATTATTTTCACAACCCAGGTCTCTGACCACCAACACCCTCAGATACACCACTCGGAACATCATAAATAATTTGTTCTTCATCTTTAATATCTTCCTCATTATCAAGAGTTTCCTTTAATTCACGTTGTTTATTTTCCTCTTCAATTTCTAATTTAATTGATTCAATATTTTTTGTAATATTATTTTGCATCCAACCATCTTTTAATATTGATTCAGAGTATAAACGACCACAACCAATGATGATTATCATTAGGACAACGAAAGCATTAGTCCTGGCTTTTTCGGTATCGTACCACTTAACAATAAACTTATGAGTTAATATTCCTAAAAACATAAAATAAACATGGCCGATAACAGCAATGATATTCAACGTAATGACAATTGTCATCAACCATTCAGGTGTAAATATACCTAACAATGAAATTAGAAAACCACCATTCAATGCATCGTATATAACGAACCCACCAATTACAGCACCTACAGGTGTTAACACATTGAATCGTCCATTGAAGTCAGCTACTGCTAAGAATAATAAGAATGGTGAGACTAGACCCAACATGAATATCATAAGAACCAAATTCATGAAGTTTCCTAATAATTCCCATCCAGCAATAGTATCATAATCCCAGGTCTCAATCCTAGTTTTAGAACCGTCCTGATTATATGCAAAATGTACGTTTGTAGGTCTAAAGTCCATCTTCGTTGTCTTTTTTAATTATTAAATCATTAAAATCAATTTTATTCATCATTTTTCTTAAGATGATTTTACCATTTTCAGTTACTTCTGCAGCAACATCTTTATCACCAAATAAGAATATACCATGTTGAAGAGTACTTTGCATTTCTCTAATATTTCCACCACTAATATCACCAATCACTACTATTTTAGGTGTTTCTGATTCAATGTGAGGAAATAAATATAATTTACCAGCTTCCATTCCACCAGTTATTGTTGGAATTTGGTTAAATTTATAATGAGGCATCTTATACCCATCAACTAATAAAAGTTTTTTAGGGTCAAATATAGGTAATTTTTTATCGTCTGACATATTACTTTCTTTTAAGAATTGGTTTCAACTTGTTATCTAGAATCTTAATTGCTGCTCTAATTTCACGTAAATCTTCGTCTGAGAGACTTTTTTCAGGTGAAAGCATATCTTTTATCAATCGACCATTTAAAACAGCGTAGATGTTCTTTAAATCGTTCAAAGCAATTCCAGTTAACTGTGTATTGTTTGCTTTTCCACCTTGAGCTTCAATGTCTTTTTTGATTGCCTCTTTACCGTAGCGTTTTGGTAGTTTTTTTTCAGATTCCACTTTAGGTTTAGCAGTGACTTTTTTAACGATAACTGGTTCAATAACTATTTCAGGAATACTAGTCTCAGCAGCTACTTCAATAGGTGTTTCAACAGGACCTTCATTTAGCAATTGTTTATATTTGCTGACATATTCTTTTTTGGTTGAGATAATCTGATTAAAGAAAGTTAAGATTGTTTCTTTAATTTCAGGTGTAAGCGTACCTTCTTTGGCCATTCTATAAAGCATTGAGAAAGGTAATTTCACATCTTCTTTGAAGATTTCAGATAAGTCTGAATCTTTTTCAATAACTCTAAGTGTGATTATTTCGTTATAATCTAAATCTGTTATTTTACTTACTTCTACCATGATGTTTTTATTTAAATGTTTGACAAATATAAAGATTAATTTTAACCTGGCCTAATTATTTAACATATTTTTTTAAATTATTTCTGACATCTTTTACTCCGTCTCTTGTATACACACATTTTAATAGTGGATTTTGTGTGTTATTAACATCATCAATTTCAATAGGTGTAAATGAAATTCTAACAAATGTTCTTTGTATTCCTTTAGTTAAAGGTGGTCTTCTATGGATTACATATGGGTCCATACAATAAAGTGTTTCTTCTATTAATGTTTTAATTTCTAAAGGCTTTGCGTAATCATTAATGTATGAATGAACATTGTGCATCAATGGGTCAAAATCTTTCGGGAAATCGATTGCCTGTTCGTAATATTCAGTTGGTTCAACATCAGTCCAAACATAGTTTTGTTCTGGTAAATGTGTAATACTAGTCGAAAACCCATCAACATGCCAAACATCATCATCTGTGCTATCAACTTCACCACTTCTAACTGTAACATAACAAAAACCATGTCTAATACCTAAAACATTTTCTTGATAATTAATTGCTTGTAAAAGAATAGGTTGTAACCATTCCAACTCAATTGGTAAATAATAAGCTCCAAATGGTTTTTTTAATAAACAACGCAAAATATATTGTCTTTCTTTTGGTGTTTTTAGTTTAGCATATCCAGCAATTTCTGGTATATTTTCACTATTAAAATCTTGTAAATTTATAGCTCTTAATCCTCGTTCTTTAATACTCATGATGTTGATGTTTAGAAATTACATTGCAAAGATAGTAAAATAAAATGACCTGGTATAATAAAATGTGAATTATTTTCAATAAAAATAAAAAACCCTAGTGTTTACTAGGGTTTAAGTTATTGTTTATTTTTAATTGCTGTACGTACTCTATCTAATTGGTCATCATCAAATTGATATAAACCACCTTCATCGTTTCTGTCTTGATGAAGCATTTTACCAAATAACGAACGATTAACACCACTTTCATCATCTTTCCAACCTAGAGCTTTTTTCATAACATCTACTTGAGAGAAACTTAAGTCTTTTTGGAAATAGTTTTGTATGTCATTATAGTCTTTCTTGGTTCCACGGTCATCTTTTTTCTTAGCATCTGAATCATCAGCAGTTTTATTATGATTGACTTGTGCGTCACCTTGAGGGTCTTTACCAGCTTCACGAAGTTTATCTAATAATCCTTCTCTAAGCTTATTTTTTATGTTTTCTTTAGTCATGGTTTTTCGTTTAATATAAATATCCTAATGTTTTTAAAAATTAGAAACAATCACACCATCTTTGATTAAATATTTGTTAATTTCGTTAATTTCTAAATTGATTACTTTACCAGTTTCTAAATATAATTTATCTTGTAACTCAACTATTCTATTATTTATTAAAATTGCTTCCCTATCACACCAATCTTCAAAAGCATGATAAATTTCTTCTTTACTAGTACTAAAAATTTTCTCCATAGTTGATATAGCACTATTTAAACCTTCATTTTCTTTTGTTTTCTTATTATATAATAGAAAACTACTAGGTGTCGATAATGTCATTTGATAATTTTTTATCAAATAATTAGTTATAATTGTTTTCATATGTAATAATACTCTTTATTATTATTATTATAAAGGGTTTTAATAAAAAAAGTCACCCATTAGGTGACTTTATATTTATAATGAGTTTGACATTAAATAACTCAGACTCTTTCCATTGCGTCTCAATTTAACCAATGCTTTTTCTTTTGTTAATCGAATTGATTCACGAGTTTTCCCATAGATTAAACCAACTTCATTAAGCGTCATTGGTTGTTTCCCATCTAAACCATAAAATGCTACTAGAACATCTTTTTCGTATGGTTTAAGTGAGTTAATCATTCGATTAACTTGGTCAACAACATCCCTATCATTGATTAATTTATCAGCAGCCGTGTAATGTGAGCTGTCAGTAATAATGTCTGACAATGACATACCATCACCATCCTCTGAAATATCTCTATCCAAGGAGTCCATATTCATTGCTTCCAAACAATCAAAAGCATTTAATTCATCATCACTTAATGATGAACCATATTCCCTTTTAATTTCTTCAATGTCTGGAGTTTTACCTAATTTTTGTTCCAACAAATTAAATTTTTTGTTTAGTCTAGCTAAACTGTTTATTTTGTTCGCTGGAATACGAACAGTACGACTGTAGTTCGTTAAATGTTCTGTAATGTGTTTTCTAATCCACCACACAGCATAAGAAATAAATTTGAAGCCCATGTCTGGTTTAAATTTATTTGCAGCTTTAATAAGCCCGTAATTACCCTCATCGATAAGGTCAGATAATGGCACTCCATAATCAACGTATTGCTTAGCAACACTAATTACAAAACGCAAATTACGTTTGATTAATTGGTCCAATGCATCCTTGTCACCATTATTAGCTCTTTCAGCGCATTCAGCTTCTTCCTGAGGTGTAAATTTAGGAAATTGAGATATCTCTCTGAAATAGATTTTTAATTGGTCATCGTCTCTGTTAGTTATTTTAGATACAATAGTAAGTTGCTTCATATAGTATGGGTTTTTAAAATTAAAATTTAGTGAAAGTAGTATTAAAGATTTCTATCCAAGTCTCGCTTGATGTCTTTTTCTTTAATAGAGGCACGTTTGTCGTATAGTTTTTTTCCTTTTCCAAGACCGATTTCAATCTTGACAAACCCAGTGTTCGATAGTATAACCTCTAAAGGGACAAGAGTCAAGCCTTTTTGTGAAATATTTTCAAATAACTTTAGGATTTCTTTTTTCTTCATAAGAAGTTTCTTATCTCTAAGTGGTGGATGGTTGTAATGTTTACCACCTTCTTTGTGTTCAGCCACATGCATTCCTTTGATGAACATTTCACCATCTGAAATAAAACAATATGCTTCAGCTATGGATACTTTACCTGCTCTTATGGATTTAACCTCAGAACCTTGTAGTTGTACACCAGCAACATGTTTTTCAAGTATTTGATACTCAAAATATGCTTTTTTATTCTTTGTTATTGATTTCATAATTTTTAAAATTAGGTTCTTGGCAAACAATTGTTTGTGTTAGTATTTTTACTTTCTTGAGTGGTTTTAAATAATTTGGTAGAAATTCACCAAACTCTCTAATCATGTTTACTTTAGCTAAATCATTATATGTTTTTTCGATATTGAAGTCACTGGCCAGAATATTCCACGCACAACCCTTAGACATACCCTTGTTAACGATACTTACTATGGACCAATCAGTGATAGTGTTTTTAGCGTTAATAAACATTTGTAGAATTTCTTCATTGGTTATTTTATCAACTATTATTTTTGCGTCTTGTCTATTCATAATTGCAAATATAGGTTAAATATTATTAAAAATTTCATTTAATTGTTTAACTTGAACCAATAATTTATCATAAGAAATGCTCATTGTCTCTTCATTTTCATTAACAATAACAAAATCAGATAATTGTGCTTTATAAGATTCAGATAATTGATTTTTAATTTTATCTTTAATTTCGTCTTCAGATGCATCATCACGATTCATGGCTCGTTTTAAACGTGTTTCTTCGCTAGCTGTAACTGAAATAATTCTGTCAAATTCTTTATAAAAACCTGTTTCGAATAATATAGCCGATTCAACTAAAACATAATTTTTATTTGAATTATTCTTATAGAAATTGTTCAAATCATTTTGAACATAATTCTTAAATAAGTCTGTAATAGTATCAAGTTTTTCTTTATCGTTGAAGATGATTTTTCGTAATTTAGTACGATTTATTTCTCCATTTTCAATAATAGAATAACCAACAATTTCAATGATTTTTTCTGTCATTCCATCAACTTTTTCAGCGTCTCTAGAACTTTTATCAGAATTGAAAATAGGAACTCCTAATGATGAAAAAATTTCACATACAGTTGTTTTTCCAGCTCCAATACCCCCAGTTATGCCTACTTTTAACATACATTTTATTTTTTAAATTTGTTTAAATATTCTTGATAATAATCTATTGATTCTTCACCCTCAATTAATAATCTTGTACTTCTAACTAAATTTTTGTTATTTTCATCTAAATAATGAAATTCATATTTAGCAGTACGAAAACCATCAGCATCAGCGATTGTTTTATATCTTCTGTATCTTACTACATCACCTTTTTTAAAACCATTACCATAACCTGATATTAAATCTTCTGTGATAATACCTTCCTTATAACCTCTTATTTTTTTAGGTTTGTGTTGATTCCACATTCCCCAACAAGGTAATTCACACCATTTAATGGTTCTAGCGACAATAACATTCGTAGTCTGAATAACACAACCATCAGTCATAAGCTTAGCGAATTCTCTTATGCTACTCTTATCCATTGATTTTTTAACCGCCATCAATACATTACCACCACATTTTGAACATAGCGCAACTTGAACCAGAACTTCACGTAAATCTTCATCTTCTCGATTAGTCATTATCTTATTTATTAATTATTAATCTTACTTTTGCGCCCAATTCACCATCATTTGGTAATGTTTTAACGGCTTCAATTATTTCTAATAACTGAACGTTTTCAATAACCATATCATTTAATTTACTAAAATTTTCACCAAACTCTTCTTTGAATAAATCAATTTGTTCGGCAAGTGGTTTTTTATTGCTCATAATTAAATGTTATTGGTGGATTAACCATATTATATTGTAAATTTAAAACACTTGCGTTTAACAACAATGGTCCATCAGCTAACTGAAACATACCATATGCTTCATGTATATGACCACATTGATGCAGCTTTAAATCTCTTAATTCATTCATTTTTTCAAATAAAAATGGACAACCACTATCATCACCACCTCTTGTTTTATCCAAATAACCACGTATTGGCCCATGAGTTAACAAAATATTAGTATCCAATGGAATTAAATCCCAATGTTTCTTGATTTCATCACCTCTACGGTTAAATGCCCATCCATGAAAGTATGGTTGTACAGGACTACCCCATATTTTAATCCCTTCAATCTCAACACCACTATCATTTAGATAGATAATATCAGGATATTTTGCTAAAACAGCTTGAATTTCATACTCAGGTGCTTGTTCAAAGAAATAATCGTGATTTCCAGCGATTAAAATTTTATATTTATGTGGTAAACCACTAAACCAAGACATAAAATCTTCAACTTCAGCTCGTGAACCTCTACTTGTTATGTCACCTGTGTGTAAAATACAGTCTCCGTTTGTTAAAAACTGTTCTGGAATCTGTAAATGTTTGTTATGTGTATCGCTTATGCATGTAAAAATCATTAAGAAAAATTATTACTTGTTGTGTTATCGTTATTTTCTGTTGATGGTGTATCATTCCAATCACCACCTGAGCCACCGCCACTAAATTCTCCATTACCAAAACCATTATCAAATCCTTGTGGTTCATCACCACCAAAATTGAAGACTGCTTGTTCTTGGTCAGTTGAATTCAAAGCATCACCAATCATTGCACCTAATAAATTACCACCTATAAGAGCACCATCCATAGTAGAATCAGTTAAATAACCAATAAGTAATGAATCAATGAAAGAAGAATCAGATGTTGGATGTTGTCTACGTAATCTTTCACGTGTTACTTCAATATCTTCGTCAATATGAATAGTGTAACCTCTTTCTTTTGCTGTTTTGATGATTTTTTCAGTTAATTTACTTTTACCCTTAGTTCCATAAGCACCATACTTACTAGCATTAGCTACTTTGATAGCACTTTTTTGTTCTTTGGTCTCATATTTACCACCAAAGTTACCATATTTTTTTGATGCTTCAACTTTAATTGGGTAATTTTTGGTAGTACCAGTATCTTCTCTGTGTTCCATGTAGTCTTTAACATATGAATCATCATCTGTTACATACAAACCATTTTTATCTCTTTCTGTTATGTCTTTAGACATTGGTGTGAATTCTTGAACACGTTTTAAATATTGACGTTTATCCAAATCACCATGCCAAATATGAAATAAATCACCTTTAACATATCCAATTTTGCCATCAACAATTGAATAAAAATCAGCCGACCAAGCCATAACTGCATCTATGTCATCAGTAAATGATTTCATAATACATGAATGATTAATCTGTCCAGCTGCAGCGTGTGCAATGATATGGTCAGCTCCACCAATAAGTGCTCTATCATATAATGGTACACTGTCTAAAATTTCACGCTTGGCACCCCAAGCAAAACCAACATGTCCATGTTTGTCGTAGTTTTCATCACCAGATGTTCCAATGGTATGATTAGCTGAGAAGCTTCTCCAAAGGTTTGGGTGTCTGAATTGTGGGAAAAATGTATATTTCTTTTCGTTTTCCAAATCAAAATTTGGAGAGTTTTGGTCTTTTTCTAAGTGAACACAATATTCAAATGGTTGAATAACGTTGTTTTTTTGTAATGCTTTAACACCATCAATAATCCAATTTGTATTTGTGAATAAAACATCAGCATCAACCCAAAAAACATATTTATAGTTTATTGGAAGTATTTCAACAATACTATTTAGAAGACTTTCCTTATGCCAAAGCATATCTTTAGTGTAGACTCTTCTAATGGATTGTGTTTCTGGTAATTCAGGTAATGAATCACCAATTACACATTCAATAATTCTATGGTTTGTATGTTTAATACTTTCATAAAATTTGTTGAAAGCTTTTAAACGATAAGGGTTTCCTGTTGGGTTGAAGTAACAAGAAATAATTACTGCTTCAGGATGTGACTTGTATTTCGGTTCATTGATAAACAAGCGTGTAAATAATTTGAATAAGTCCATATGTAATATTTTTTTACAAAGATATAAAAAAAAATCGATACAAACCAAATTATATCGACTTTTTTTAAAAATTTCTTGAAAATTTATCTCGTTCCATCATTCGTGTTGATGCATCAATTACAGCATTAGAATACCAATCATCATAAAATTTACCGATAAAACCAGTATTTGATGGATGTTCATTTAACGCTGTAATCATTTTTGATTTATCAAACGGTCCATGACCAATCCAAGTAACAATCCAATTTCTTGGTCCCATTGTAATAACTAATTGGGATAATAAATCATCAACCTTATCTTGTATAAAATTAACTTTATACCAATCATTTAATTTATCAATAATTATTTGATAATATGTTGGTGATTCTTTATATAAACCATCAAAACCATTTAATAACTTATTACTTGTCATATCAGTTCTTGAACAAGAATTAAGATAATTTTCTATTTTATTGTTTAAATACTTTTCAATATAAATATTTTTAAACTTGCTATAGATATCACCACCAAATACAGTAATGTCTTCTTTAAGTACTTTAGAAATATTAGTTTCTATTTCAATTGAACCAACACTCAAATCTAAATTATCAAAAAATTTATTTACTTTAACATTATAAATGTTTACTCGATAATAATGTTTAATAAAATTAGTAATTGTGGAATTTAATTTTGAGTCACCAGATTTAAATTTTTTATTAATTTTATCATTTATTTGATTAAATGATAAATGTATGTTTTTCTTAACTAATGATTCAAGAACTGGCTCAACTACTTTATGATAATGAATTCTAGATAATGAATAATCAATAAAGGTTTTAGTATATTTATCTGAAACCATAAATTTCATTGTAGCTTCAGATAATATATCACTAAATTTTTTGTTTTTATTTAATATATAAAAATCAATAACATCTTTTTCTAAAATATCTTTGTGTTTTAAAACCCACAAATCGATATATTTCAATGAACCATATATATCATCAGGATATATTTTATCAATGTCTTCTTTAAATTTATCTTCTTTAGAAACATTATTATTTATTTTATTTCTAAAAGTATATCTTGCTGATAATATAAATGGATTTAAATCATCATTCTCATCATGAGATTTATTTAAAATTAACTCATAATGTCTATCAAGAAATTTATATATGGTTCCTTCAATATTCATATCATTTTATAATCGAATTAACGATAAATTTATGTTCTTTTTCTCAATGTCCACATTGGAAACAACGATTTGAACCTCGTCACCCAAACGAATTTTATTACCCGTATTGAACCCTTTAACACAATAGCTATTCATGTCAGCAGAATATGTATCACCATTGATTTCTGAAAGTCTAATAAGCCCTTCACATCTAGTTTCTTCAATTTCCACAAACAATCCGTATTCAGTAACAGATGTTACAATACCCTTATAAACTTTACCTATAAAATCATTCATATAGATACACTGCATGTATTTAATAGAATCACGCTCCGCTTTTTGTGCTTTCTTTTCTCTTTCAGATAAATGAACACAACGAGTTTCTAACTTATCTAATTTAGGTACAGTTTTTTCTTCTAAGTATCGATTCAATAAACGGTGTACAATAACGTCTGGATAACGTCTAATTGGACTTGTAAAATGTGAATAATCCTTGAATCCCAACCCATAATGACCAGGGTTCTTCGTCGTATAAATCGCCTTCTGCATACTTCTAACCACCAAGTTTTCAATCATATTAGCCTCAGGTTTCCCTTTAACATCTAACAACAATTGATTAAGTGATTTAGTAATATCAGTTGGGTTTTCAGTTCTTATTTCATAACCAAATTCTTTGATAACTTCTTTTAAACGTTCTAATTTTTCTTCGTTGGGTTTATCATGCGCTCTATTAACATTTGGTAACCCTTTAGAATTAATGAACTGAGCAACATGTCTGTTGGCCAATAACATATATTCTTCAATCAACTTGTTAGAATCCTTAGCAACTTTGAAACGAATTCCAGTTGGTTTATTGTTTTCATCCAAATTGAATTTCACTTCTTGTTTATCCAATGAAATAGCACCTTGTTTAAAACGTTCTTTACGCATGTTTTTAGCTATCTTGTCTAATTCACGAATAGCATGGTAACATTCAGTAACTTTCATATCCTTAGTAGGATATTCTGTTTCAGTCATTCCATTACCTTCTGGTTTGTAGATTAATTCTAAACCTTTATTTTCTTTTTTACCATAAAATTCGATAACTTCTTGAGCTTGCTCATATGAAAATCTATGGTCAGAATTGATAACAGTTTTACCAAACCATTCTTCTAATACTTTACCATTACGGTCCAATTTAAACACAACTGAAAAGCATAATTTATCTTCATGTGGTCTAAGACTACACAAACCATTAGATAGTATCTCAGGCAGCATCGGAACGCATCTATCAACAAGATAAACACTAGTTCCTCTTGTAAATGCTTCTTTATCTAATTCTGTATCAGGTCTTAAATAATGTGATACGTCAGCAATGTGAACACCAACGAATAATTCTCCATCAACGTACTCAACACTTAAAGCATCATCAAAATCTTTTGCATCTACTGGGTCAATTGTAAATGTAAGGACATTACGCATGTCTCTACGTTTATCAATTTCTTTTTGTGTAATTTCAATTGGAATAGCATTAGCCTCAGCTATTACATCTTCTTCGAAATCATAAGGTAAGCCGTATTCTTCAAGGATACTGTGTATCTCAGTTTCATGGTCACCAGCATCACCTAGGATTCTAACAACTTCACCATCAGGATTTTTACGACCTTCTTTCCAATCAATTAATCGAACAACAACTTTTTGACCATCTGTTGCTCCAAGTCTTTTTTTGTTATCGATGAAGAAATCTGTTGGTAATTTGTTGCTATCTGGAACGAAGAAAGAAAAATTAGGGCTGTTTTGTATCGCACCCACAAATTCTGTTCTGAAACGTTCTACAATTTCAATTACTCGTCCTTCTAGTGAACGGCCATCGCCTGGGATGACTTCGATTTTGACAGTATCCAAATGAAAAGCTCTATTTGTATTGCTTTTATGTATGTAAATGTCTTTTGGTAAGTCTGTACTTACCAAGTATGAAGAGCCTGAAGCATTCATGCTTACTCTTCCTTCTAATATATCTCCTATTTTAATCATTCTATTTTAAGTTATGATTTGGTTAACCAAATCATAATATTTGTTTTTATCATTATTAATTTTACCAAATAACGTGTTTGCCAATGGTTTATATTTTTCTTGTCTGTTTTTAAGGTTCAATTGCTGGGTTTCATACCATGGATAAATTGTTTTATTTAACTTATAAAAAGTGTAACAACTAAATCTATCAGCAAATATTTCTTCATTAATAACACCCTCAAAGTATTCGTCAAAATCACTCACAGATAATTTGTTAAGCATCCATTCAAAACCATATTTTTGAATACGTTTGTAATGAGCGATTTCATGTAATATGATGTAGTAAATCATTTTATCACTATGTCTATCAAGATTATCTAAATTTAAGTAAATTGCATCAACAGTAGTAAATCCAGTAGCGTTATGTAGTGGATTTAAATTAATCTCGATACTTGTTGATTCCATGTATTCAACTAATTCAGTAAACTTGTATTTACCTTGTTTAGCTAATAAAAATGATTTTAATTCTTCGTTAATCATAACTTATTGTTTTGTAAGGACTTCAATAACTTTTCCAAATACTTGTTTGGTCCAACCATTAATACCGCCTTTATTATTACCTATTTGACAACCCTTTTTTTCATTTTTTGCTTTAACTAAATGTGTATAAAAATTACCCTTACATTTACAATACACTATATCACCTACCTCTACTGTTTCCCATGTAGCTGGTGCCAATATGTGTTCTTGGTTTGATTTGATAAGAGGAACCATAGAATTACCCTTTTCTTTGGTGGTAAATGTTTCACCCTTCTCTAATTTTTCTACTTTATAATTCATATTGCAAAGGTACTATATTATTTATTATTATAAACAAAAAAACCTGCTAAATGTTAGCAGGTTTTTAATTATTTATGTCTATCTGCAGGTACTACAGTGATATTGAATGATTTAATGACACCCAATTTTACCTTTTCGTGTAAAAATTCATTGAATAATGGTATGTGTTCTAATCTATCATCCCATAATTCGACCCTTTCAACATATAGAAACCTATCAAATAATTCATTCATCGTTTTCATTTTAGAATCTTCAGTTTTACCACCATTGTTGTAGTGATGCTCATCAAATTCTAAACCATGTTCACCCAAAATAGCCTCAACTTCTTTTTTTAAAGTTGGAAGTCTTCCTGTTAACATCACTTTAAGTGTTCCTTCTTCAGTACGAACTTTATCGTATGCTTCTTTTACTGATTTAATTAGTGGAATATCAAAAATTTCCATATCTAATGTCTCATGTTTACTCCACCATCCTTTATGTGGCCATTTTTTACCAGTTTTCTTTTCAAAAATTTTGATACCTTCTTCCTGAAGCGGTGTATCTGCTATTGTCCCATCGAAATCGAAGATAGCTATTTTAGTTATTTCTTTCATATTTTTAATTTTCTGTTTCAAGACGCTTAATTACGTCTCTAATATTAATAAATGATGCTATAAGCATTGGTATTTGTGATATAGCAATACAAAAATCAAATAAATACCTGTAGGTTGAAAATACCCCACCTACTGTTACTGTGTTATTAATTACATAATATGTTAATAACGATGTTACCGTTCCATATGCAATTATCTGAATCCAAAGAAAATATTTTGCTTGGATATTTGATGACTTAACTGAAAGTTTTTGTGATTTACGTAACAAATTGTTAATAAATGAAACTTTTCTAGTTGATATCACTTCTGTTTGTTCTTCAGAGATATCGTTTATCTGTTCGGTTATCTTGGCTATGATTGGAGAATAGTATATTGTTACAATAATAGTAGCTATACCACTTAAAATCAAATAGAATACCAGTGTACCATCAACTAATGAAATAAAATAGATTGACCCAATCAAACCATAAAAGGTACTTAATATTGTAATTACGTCTCGTTCAAAGAAAGAAACAATACTACCCATAAGTGTAAGGCGGCCATTAATCTTAGATGTTTCAACATCAGCATCAATCTGATTACTAATTTCTTTTGAAGCAAATCGTCTTGATATCTTTGAAAATATCTTGGTATCATAAATGTGACTTAGATATCCAAAAAACATCAAACCTACAAAACATAACATAAGGTAACCTACATAAAAATAATCTTTGGCGATTAAATGGTCAATTGAATCTCCTAATACCTTAGGATAAAACAACATGAACATTGATTGTAACGTGAATAGTAAATACGAAAATAGGATTGCTGGCCAGTTTTCTTTAAAGATTAATTTTAGTTTCTCCATTTAATTATAAAACTTGTTATTTTGTTAATAAAACTCTTTTTTTCTGTCGGTTCGCTTAATAAACTACCATATATTCTCTTGGTTGCGCTACCAATTAATTGCATAGTTATTGGGCCATGTGCGTTTATGGTGTTTCTTAAAGCACCATTTATTCTTTTTGTTTGAATAACTTTATCTCGTTTCAATTTTTCAATTGTTGCAAGATTATCTTTTTCATAGTCATTGATATAACTTATGATGTTATTAAAATCTGGTGTCTTAGAATTTAATTCCATTTGGATATTAAATTCTAGTTTACCATGTCTTGTCTTTAGTATGTTAAATTTCATGCAAATATATGATTAATTTATCTAACATCAAAATAAAATATAATTTATTTTAATATTAAAATCTTTAGGTGCTTTGGTAGTACCACCAAAATATGGGTATAACACATATCTTAAAAACCACCAGTTAGAATCTCGTTCAAATTCCATATCGATATAAGTATCTGAACCAGAGACGTGTAAAAGATATTTATCTTTTTTAATTTGAATTTTAAAAGTATATTCAGTATCTAATTTAATGAACATAAGTGGTTTTCTAGTAGCAACACCTTTATTGTAATGAATATACATTAACTGAATTTCATTAACATCTTCGTTCCAACGCCACCCTAACCTAAAACTAGCTTGATGGTGATGATAACTGTCAGATAACCCAATTAATTTATTGGTATCTTTTTGTTTTTCGATACTATATGAAGCATCTGAAGTAAATTTAAAACCACCATACATACCCTTTTTAAATGTTAAATCAGGAATTATTTTATTAGAATAGTGATGGTCTTTTTTTATTGTATATTCCATATTTTACTAATAGCTATTAAAATCAATAATAAAATTAAGCCATATTTAGCTACATCAAAAATTTTGTTATCGATTCCTTTTAATAATTTTCTACCAGTTAAAATGTTAATCGTAAGTAGTAATACAGTTCCGCCTAATGCGAAAAATAAAATTGTTAATAATGTTCCCATGTTTTCTTTTTATCTATAAATATTATCAAGTCCATCTAAAAGACCTGAAGAATTCCATTTTCTTTGTCTCTCAAGAAAATGTTCAACTTGCTGACTTTCAATATATTCATTACTATCTAATTCGTAATTTACTGGAACTCTTGGTGTTAGTGCTGGGTCTGATGTACCATATGTAAAATCCATATAATTCAATAGAACTCTTGGTTCACTTAATGGTTGGACAGCAACTAAATCTAAACCAATTGTAGTAGCAGCTACTCTTGTAGCCATTGGGAAATAAAAATTATCAGGCACAGTAGCAATATTGTCATACCATGGTCCGCAATGATTTTTCCAATAAAATGTTAAACTAATTGGTAGAAATATATTGTTATGTTTAATACCCCAAGTATTAATATATTTTTTTGCAATGTCTTCAGTAATACCAAAAACGATAGTAAGCTCATTTGAAAGCTTGCTACCGTTATAAGGAGTACGAAAATGGTCAACATCTTCGTTTTTAACATAGACACCGTAATTACCAACAGAGCTGGTATCTATGATATATTTTTTGTTTAAGTATTTGAATATGAATTTTTCCATATTCAACAATACTCATTTTAAAATAACTTGTAAATGTTATTTTTTGCTTTTCGGTTTAATATGACAAATCATTTTTTTACCTTCTAATTTTGGCATAGCTTCAGCGGAACCAAAATTATCAAGACTAACAATAAATCTTAACATTAATTCTTCACCTTTGCTAATGAAACCTAATTGACGACCTCTAAACTGCATACTAATTTTAAGTTTATGTCCTTTGGCTAAAAATTCTTCACCATGCTTTGTTCTGTAGCTTAAATCGTTATCAGACATATTTGGACCTAATTTGATTTCTTTTACTTCAAGAGATTTGTTTTTAGGTTTTTTACTAAGTTCATAAATGTATTTTTCATAATTCATGATTTTACAAATACCAACACCGTTAGCTTCTGAAAATAATACCAAATCCATTTCTAATTCTTCAGCTGTTTTAATAGCTTCTCTAAGCGTAACAATTTCACCCTTAAACCCTTCACCCGTTAAACGAATTTGTGGAATAGTAATTTTATTATTAAGTTTATGTTCTTTTTCTGTTTTTTTCATTTATAGCGTTTATTAATTCTTCAAATGTTTCAACTTGTGTAGCACCGTAATTTCTACATGTAATATCTATATTACCTTTTCTCCAAAAACCATCAGGACACATTACAATTAATTTTCCACTTCGAACATGTAACCCAAATTCAATAAGTGTTACTGGTGATAATGTTTGAGGGTCAATATAGATTACAATTGCATCTGCAGCATCCAAATTGTTTAATTCCCAAAGCACTTGCTCAGCAAATTTATGATTTGTAATTTTTTGTTCCCAAGTAGGGTCCCAATTATCTCTTCTTGGATTTAAAAATTTGATTTGTTTATCAGCCATAGCTAAAATCAACTTTTTTTGCCAGTCTTCAGCTTTACCCATTTCAATACTTCCAGCTAAAAATACATTAAAGTATTTAGAGTCAATATTTGTTGGATTAGGAGCTTTAATTTCGATTGCTTTTGGTGTTGTTAGACACATAATTAATTGTATTTTTTGTTTTCTTGTTAGTTGTTTTATTCTGTATTCTTCTTTACTAGCAAGACTTCGATTCTCAGCTTTAAAAGAAGCCTTTAGAACAACTGGAAGTCTTACTTTGGTGTATTTAGCACCCTTACCTTTATTGTGTGTTAAAACACGTTTATTTACGTCTGTTGTAATACCTGTATACAATGTTCCGTCAGAACATTCAAGTATATAAACATACCACATTATTTTTTCATATAAATCATCCAAGTAAAAATTATTACTTGAACAATAAAAACAACAAAAGTAACTATCCAAGTTGTTTTAACTGAATAAATTAAATCTTTTTTATCAAATTTAATTAATAATCCCATAAATATTGGTATAATACTAGCCCATAATATTGCTTCTAAGATAATTGATAGAGTCATAACTTATATTTTTAAAATTATTAGATAACAAAGATATAAATTATTTTAATATAAACCAAATTATCTTATAGAATCTTTTGTTTTATTTGTTAGTCGATAAACAATTTCATCAACAAGTCTTTGATGTTGAATCTCACGTCTTTCTTGGCAAAATTTACAATTACCTTTATGTGTTGCAAAATCACTTTCATATCCTTCAAGTTGTCCAATGTATTCACATGAATCAATAGCAATAATGTGTAATTCTCTTCCTGATGTATTAACATCAGTTGTAATTTCACCTAAATCTTTAGGATATTCAGGAGTTGTCGCTCTTTTAAGTGATTCATATTCCTCTTTTGATAGAACAATACTATCACCAATTTGTGGTTTTGCTTGTTCTACACAACTTACTAAACTTAATGTTAATACTGCAATTAATAAAAATTTTTTCATAAACCTTGTGTTAAATTAATAAATAAACTACCATCGTTAATCAAATCAGGATTACATGTGAATCCATATTCTGATAAACATTCTTTTACTATGTCTTTCATAGTTGTTGATTTACCTGTAATTATTTCTACATGGGAAACATTATTTTTCATATTTTCCCACATAAAAGAGTCTACCGTTGAAACCACATCTTGATGTTTAACACCATGTAAATCTAGCCTCATACAACAACATCAATTTCAGTTAAACTATTATATGATTTTTTAAAACCATTAACGAAAACCACATCGATTGTTGTCCAATCTCTACTTGCTGGCCACCAATCATTTTCACGTGTTGCTGGTTCCAAATCTTGACTATGACGTTTTTCTTCAGCCGATTCAATTTCTAACTGAACTATGACCTTAGCATCCGTCATAATATTGACCATCTTACCTTTTAATAAATCAGTTAGTTTCATGGTTTAACTATTTTAATAATTGGGTCGATACACTCACCTTGAATGTAATGAAGAAGTTCTTTAGCTTCATCAAATGTAACCCATTTATAATCATCCATTTCAGGAAATCCACCTTGTTCTTCAGGTACATTAGAATTACATTGTAATTTAAATGAACCAAAATCGATACTAGGATTTTTGGTTTCCATAACCAAAAATGGTTGAATGCTTTTCTTTTTGTGTTTATATGTAACCACATCTAGTGTTATCAATGAATCAGCGGATGTTAAATCAACATTCGTTTCTTCATATGTTTCACGTATAGCGGCATCAACATCTTCTTCACCTTCTTCAATTTTACCCTTTGGAATACTCCAAAATGTTGTTGGGTGATTCGTTGGATGACAAATCAATACTTCGTTCTTTTTGTTTACTAGGAATATCCCAGCAGCTCTAACCTTTGCCATAATTTTTAAATTTTAAAGTATTTTACTACCCATTGAGAAATTACTCAAATCAATTCTACCTTCAGTGTTTTTAGCAACCATAATCATGGCTTCACTTGTAATACCCATCATTTTGCTAGGTTTCAAATTTACAATGAATTGAAACATGACACCTAAGAAATCATCTGGTTCAAAGTATTGACCCAAATTGGTTACAACAGTCTTTTCATCAGCATCTTCAATTCCGAAGATAACTGTTAATTTTAAAAGTTTATCACTTTTTGATACACGTTCTGCAGCAACTACTTGTCCAGCACGAATATCTAATTTTTTTTCGATTTCTAAGAATTCAGTGTAATCGATTTCTTGTTTAATGTCTTGCATATTGTTTTTATTTTACGATACCGTCTTTACCGTATCTATTTTTTAAAATTTTTGTATTTCCGTTATCATCAACAAAAACTAACATTGTTGCTAATTGCATTGTTGTAATTGATGAAGTATATAAATCATGATAATCAATTTCTTCAAATGGTTTACTAGTAGAAGAGTCAGTTAAATCTTTTCTGAAAAAAAGTAAAAATTCTTCTTTACGACCATCTTTTTTAGGTAAGTATGACTCAGCAATTATGACTGAAGCTTCAGCTCCATAATCTGGAATTTTATAATTATCTCGTTTAGTTTGTTCAGTTTGTCCACTATTTTTAATAGCATTGAAAGCATAATTTTGAATATCATCAGTTTTATTAGGAAAATGTTTCTTCCTAGCAATTTCCATTGTGCGGGAAACTCTTTTAAGTAAATCAATTCTTGTTTGATACAATTCTTTTTTATCACCAATTTCTTTAGCCATTAATTCTTCAATTTCTTTTTGAAGAGAATTGATTTTCTCTTTAGCTTGGTTAAATTTAGTAAAACTATCCTCAGTTTTATTACCAAATAGATTTTTAAAAAATGTAACTACTCCCATGATTTAATATTTTATGATTAATACATTGCAAAGATAAACAATTTTTTTAATCTACCAAATATTTTTTAAATTAATCCTAATTTTTCTAACCACTCTTCTACTTTTACCCAATCAACAAATGGTCTTTGCGATATATTTGGGTCATAAATCAATGGACAACCCAAGGCTGTATCGTCAATCATCATTTTAGCATAGCTTTTTGGTGATTCAGTCCAAGTATGTTGTGTTGGATTTGTGTTGATACCATATAATGGTAAATTATTATCAGCGAACCAATTAATAGCATCAGCTAATCCATCTTCTTCTTCACCTTGTTGATTCAAAAAAGGTTTATGGCTTCTCATAGTAAACAATATTAGTCTGTGACCATTGTCTACAATTCTCTTTAAAACTTTAACGGAACCTATGTCTTTACCGACATTAGGAAATTCATGTGTAACGGCTGTACCGTCAAAATCGATATTGAATTCAATTGTATTTTTCATAAGCAAACTTACTATTAAAAACTTTATAGTGCAATATTTTTCATTAAAATTTTAGGTGTTTGTGGAATATCGGGTGTTAAATCTTGTGCTCTTCTGAAAGTAAGTGTTATTGTATATTTAGTAATAACATCCAAATTAGGTAATAACAACTTAGGAAAATCAACAGTCTTTTTATTGAGACTAGGAGTTGTATGAACCAATTCAAATCTACCCTTACCTTCTAATCCAAATGTATAAATTGTTCCGTTGGTTGTAAGTACCTCATTTGTAGGGTTCAATCCCTTCAACGAACCAGGCGCATAATTAGAATCATACGTATTAGCAAACGTTAATTTACCTTGGTTGTTGTCCCAAATACCCAACGATGCGTTATTTCCAATTGTATACACAATCACTGGATAATTTCTAGCACTAAGACTTTCAGTTGTATCTCTATGTGGATAAACATATTCACCATCCAAGTAAATATTACCAATAACACTATCATAATGTGTCATATCAATACCTAAATGATTTTCGATTTCTTCAATTATTGGTTTTAAATTATCAATACTTGGTAAAGGATTACCATTTTGGTCAACGGTATCATATCCATAGAATTCAGATTTACCAGCGAATGAGTTAATTGAAACTGGTTTAATCATTCCTGATTTTCTACCCCATCGTAAACCGTAGTGAAACATTGAATTAGCATATTTCCCAACATTTTCTTTAAACGTTTGTTTACTAACTTGTTTTCTAATAAGTGTTGTGAAAGATTGTGTTAATTCTGATGATGGGTTGGTATCAATTTTAATAACACCATAATCTTCAGAAATAATTTCTATTCCCATGATTTAAAAGTTAAATTTTGTTGTGCTAATACAACATTTGAGTATTTACTATCATTAGTAACTTCCTCACCAATCCAAGATGGTTTTTCCCAAGCATTCATTTGTTTTTCACTTGAAAACTCAGCTTCAATAACAACAATACCATTAGGATATTTATCTATATCGTAGTGTATTTTTTGATTTTTGAATGATAATCGTTCTTTTTCAACTTTCCAATTACATTTTTTGTAAATTTCAATACCATCTTTTTCAGGTATATCATATTCGAATTCGTCTCTTACTGGTCCTTGAGTAAATTTAATACCCAATATTGCAGCATCATGAGTTAATCTGATTCTAATATTTTTATCCATGTCTCCATGAATATACCCTTGCTTAATTCCAAATTTTCTAAATGATTTAGGTATTGGAATTGAGGCTCCAGCAGCCAGTAAAAATTTACGTTCGATTTCTTTTCCCATGTTATCTTGTTTTATTTGATGATGAATAAGCTTTCACACAAATTCATCATGATTTTTATATTAATGTGGTGTACTCACCATTGATAAAATTAATGTGTTGTGAACGACCATCTTTATGAATGATTACATGTGATTGCAACCATGAAGATGCACCTCTATTGTAACCCATTCTCATTATAGTACTTGTTCCTACAGCCATTGCACCATCCTTTCTCCCAGGCGAATGATAATGACCAACAATAATCTTAGTATTCAATTTTCTAAACTGTAAAAGCGAACCTCTACTACCATTAGAACCCTCATCACCATGTTGACCCAACTCCCAATCCTTAACCTTATACGAAGCATTTCTACCTAGTGTAATAAAGTTAGGATAATGCTCGTTAATAAGCGTTGGAATAACACCTTTAACCTTATAAGGGTCTTTAGCATATTGCTCCAACAATAAAGCTGAAAACTTCATATATAACCAAGAATTCTTGGTTGTTGGTTGTTTTTTCCAATCTTCATTCTTAAGCCATCGGTCCAAGAAATCATCATGGTTACTTCTAACAATAACTACATTTTCAAATTTCTCAAATGATTTAAGACCAACCATCATTTCATCAATTTCTTTACCCAAATCATTGGTGTTGGTCATTTCTTTACCAAATTGAATGAAAGGGTCTTTCATTTCATGGTGATTAATCGAGCTACCATCAAATACGTCATGTAAAATAACGTGTTTAGGTGTAATGACATCAAGCATTTTCATCGTTGAATCTAAAACAGCTTGGTCATGGTTACCATAATGAATATCACCTAACACAATAGCTTCAATTTCTTCAATTCGGTTAACACCATTTTCATCAACTTTGTAATATAAATCACAGAAGTTACCAGTTTTATCATCAGCTGTTACTTGTCTAGTAAAAAATGTTTCATCATCTTTAATTTCGACAATTACAAAACCAAAAGTATGATGGAAATCACCAATTTTACCAGCTTTAGCGTCAGTATAATTCTTTTTGGTTATGGCTCCAGTTGTAAGCATCATTTTAGGTTTGTTTCCTTCTAATACAGGTATCATTTCCATCTGTACCTTAGGTGCACCTATAACACACGAGTTAATGCCGCTAATCGAATGTAAACCACTCATTGGGTTTATTGCCGTTGGTTGTACTTTGATGTCCGATAGGATTGATACGAATTTATGTATATCGTGTCTGTTAGCATCTAAATAACCTTCGACTTCTTTAGCCCAAAATTCATCGTTTTCATTGTTGTGTGTCCAAATACTTGTAGGATTTCTGTATCTACCTGCAATTACATGGATTTCAGCATTATGGAATTCTGCATAAGCTTCCATTTTTTTCAATAACCCTTTATGTACTGGAGTATTGTTTTGAGCCCAAGTGATAAACTTTATTTTTTTAGTTACATCATGTACTCTTTGTTTAGCTTTTAAATATTGTTCTGGTTCAATATCAGTTTTTTCTTTGAACCCAAGTCTTTCAGAACACCATTTTCTAACTGTTCTTTCTGATTTACCAAATAAATTCATAAGCATAGACATTCTATCGTCCCAAGTAATATCCTTATTTGTAT
This sequence comes from Ophiocytium majus, assembly GCA_032358315.1. Taxonomy (NCBI): domain Eukaryota; class Xanthophyceae; order Mischococcales; family Ophiocytiaceae; genus Ophiocytium; species Ophiocytium majus. Next base: position 121,534 of record JAULBY010041331.1, read on the forward strand.
ATATGCTTCTAGCTTGTTCTATTTGTTCTTCAGTTAATTCGTTAAATTTCATTTATTATTTTTTAAAACAATGTTATTTTGGCAAACATACTACTAAAACTAATATGTTCCAATGAAAATCCCAACTATTTACTAGTTGGGATTAAGTTTTGTAAGTATTCTTTATCTTGTGTAAAGATAGGTGTTTCATAGTCAGGTAGCCATTTACTTCTTGTTACAGATTGAGCTTCATCTTCACTAATAGACACATCTAATTTTTTAACAACTGTACCTCTTTTGTATTTTACAGCATAATCATTCCAGTTAATACCTTTTTCGCTGAAAAGCAATTCTTGCTTTGCATCACCAGATACACCATTTAAATTTATACCTTTTAAAAGAGCGTGAGCCGCCATTGAAATACTATTTCTGGTACAATCTTGTTGTCTCCAAACAAAATAGTTATATACTTCAGTGATATCAGGAATAACAAAAACCCTAGCATCAAATTTAGCTTTTATCTCAGGTAAACCATCGGCTAAAATTTTAGCAGATAATTCTTCTGGAGAATAACGCAAAGCCATGGCTTGTAACATTTTAAAGTTAAATGTTTCTGTAGCTTCAGCTGCCATGATACTAACAATTTTTTGTACTTTACCATCATAAATCATTTCAGCATCAAGATTATCAATTGTTGTAAAGATAAGACTAATTTCATCTGATTGAGTATAAGCCATTTTTGGTTGAAATTCTTTACACAAGCCAATAGTAGTAGCATCCATGATGTTTGATAAAACATCATCAAATGGTTTCTCGAATTTTTTTGTGTACTTACTAAAACCAACACCGTCTAAACGAACAATAACATAAGACCTATTAGGAATCTTTTGAGTATAACATTGTTCGTATTCTTTCATACGGTCTGAAAAACTTTTATTTTTTCCCATTTTTATTATTTTTTTATTATTAATTAACCACCGCAACCCCCACAGCCACCGCATCCACCTCCGCCACAACCGCCACAACCACTTGAGCCGCAACCTGAGCTTCCGCATCCGCTTGAACTGCAGCCACTTGAACCACCACACCCAAAAAAAGCAACAGCAACAGTACATCCACCACCAGAACATCCGCCTGACGAATTTGAATCGTTGTCTTTTTTATTGTTATTTCTATCATTTCTGGTTAGATAACGATAAATTCCTCTGATTAAGAAGATAACAAAAGCAATACCCAAAACCCATAAAAAGATTTCACCTGCCCCAACTTCAACTGATTCTGGTTTAGCTGATAGGAAAAATAATCCACCTAAAACTAATGTAAGACCTAATACAAATCCAGTTAAATATTGTTTAACTTTTTTCTTATTTAAGATAATGTTATCTCTAACACTTACTCTTTTAAAAACAACATTTCCGAAGCGTTCTTCTTTGTCTGGCCAAATATCAGTAGGTGCATCGTATCCAAATTCTTCTTTGTAAACTTGCAACGTATAATCATATTGATTATCATAACGTTCTTTTTCGGCATGACCACCTTTTGTTGGTCCGTGATGTAATTTTAATCCATTAAGAATATCACCACACATTTCACTCCAATATGATTGGGTATAAATCATGTGTAAATGCCATGCTTGGTCCACTTCTTCAGATGGAGTTAATGATTTTCCAGAAACAGCTGACAAATATACAAATTTTTTGTATTCATCTATCACTCTTAGTGAAAAACTTTTGCTCCAACCATTTTCTCTTGATAACCTATCAGAAAACGAAAACGACGCTTCTGGATTATCTAACGAAAAATCATTCAACTTTTGAAATAATTTTTCATTTGCTAATGTTTGTACTTCCATTTATTTAATTTAATTAGTTAATTTTATGATACATGTAATTGCAATTCTAGGTAAATCTGTTGAATTTTCATTTGAATAATGAACAGCAAATTGATTATGGACAACCAAATCACCATACTCCAATTCGACTGATTTAAAATCAGCTATATTAAATTCTGATGTATATTGTGACATACCAGTTTTACCTGTTCTTGTTCTTACATTTTTACCACAATTATCATGTGGAACAATTTCTCGTTTACCATCCCAATCAATATAAAACATTGTTGATGTTGATTCATCAACGTGATGTAACGGAATCCAAAATGTTAAAATATCGGATTCATTATCGTTAAAATAGGCCCCATCTTGATGAGGTGCTGTTATTTTATATTCAGGGTGTTTGATGAAATACTGCATATTGAGGATTTCACCTTTATAACCTAATTTTTCTTGAATTTCTTTTGCAATATTCTTAAAAGATAAAAGATTTTGCATATTTTGAATTTGTTTAACATCACCATTGGCGGTTCTAAACACATCTTCAGATTTACAATGAGTTGCAATCCATTCAAAATTTCTAGGAATAGTGTCAAGTATTTTTTTGTCGATTACATTTCGTAATATTTGATATCCCTTTTCCATCTTATTCAGTTTCTAATGCTAAAAATTCAAAGTTAACTGAATTAAAATTAACGTTTGGGAATTCTACTAATTGTAAACTACTGTTTGACATTCCCACATCCATTCTATTTAAAGTGTATGGTGTGTTAAGCGTTAATAATTCAGCTACTTTTTCTTTATCGAAATCATATCCACTGTTTTTGGTTTTTTCGGTAACAATTAATTTAAATTGATTGTCATTGACGAAATCAAGTTCTTCTTGAGTTAATTTTGCACCACCCAAATAATATGATTTTCTAAAATATATTTGTAATACTTTTTCTGCTAATTTTTCATCTGTTTTCATAATTTTTTAAATAAAAATGATTTTAATCTTGTTATTAGTTCTTTTTCAAAAACTTCATCTAAACCATATTTTTGTCTCATATGGTAAGGGTCCATGTTTTCAATTTCGGTTGGAAAAGTATTATTTTTCAAGATGACAACATCTAACTTAATTTTAACTTTTTCACCCATCAAGGAATCACAATCCCTTTCTGATTCGTAAGGGATTATTTGAAAACCTTTCATGTTTAAAAAGGACATTTTTTCTTCTTTGGTAAATGTTAAATTCATATTGTTATTTTTTCAGCTAATTCAATTGTTCTGTCTTGGAAAATTACTCGTAATAAAATTGATAGTTCCAATAACATATCACATTCAATCTTTTTACGCACAATTGGTGGTGAACTTAATATTTTATATTCACTTCCAGTATCTTTTATCTGTAAAATAATACGACCTTGAGTGTTTAACATCCATTGTTCACCTTCTGAATAAAACAATGTATAAACATTATCGTTTATTTCGACATCATAGTCATGTGCTCCTTCAACAAATATAGGTTTTTTCATTAGTTTCTAATTATTAAGACAAACGTTAACCAACCCCAACCATCAACACCATTTATTGCTAATAAAACAATACCAGCTACCAATGCAACATCTAATGCATCTACTCTATGTTTCCAGTTACTTTCATTTTTACTCATTTTAAAATCTTTTTCCTTTTAATCCTTCATAGCTTGAATGACTATTAATTGCAATTATTGCATAACTAACTTGTTCAGCTAATGAAATTATTTTTATTTTGTTACATGGTTTAGTTTGTAATGAATCACTAACAACCAATTCAGTTAACATTGAATCACTAACTCGGTCATAAGCTGGTCCAGATAATACACCATGACTGATAACGGCACGTACACTTGTTGCACCATTTTCAATAAGTACTTCTGCAGCTTTGCATAATGTCCCCGCAGTATCAACCATATCATCAAGTATAATCACATCTTTACCTTTAACATCACCAATGATATACATTTCATCAATAACATTAGCTTCTTTACGTGTTTTATCCATCATAACATAATTAATGTTGATGTCATGATAATTTTTTAATTGGTCTTTCATACGTTTAACACGTTTACCTGAACCAGCATCTGGTCCACATAAAACAGTATTATCATTAAAAATTTTTGATATATAAGTATCAAAAACGTTTTTACCTTCCAAATGAGTTACTGGAATATTAAAAAAACCTTGAATTTGGTCTGCATGTAAATCAAAAGTAATAACACCAGTTGCACCACGTTGTTCAATCATTTCAACCATAACTTTAGCACCAATTGGTCCACGTGATTGGTCCTTTTTATCTTGACGAGCATATGGAAAATATGGTAAGATTGGAATAATTTCTTTGGCCGCTGCACGTTTAGCTGCATCAATGGCTAAATTTAATTTAATTATTTCATCTGACGAATTAGCACTTGTTAGAATGTAAACTCTTTTACCCCTAATTGAAGTGGTGAAATCAACACAAAGCTCTCCATCTGAAAATTTTTGTGAATTTATAGGTTCAACACTTACACCACTTTTTTTAGCTATTTCGAATGCTAATGTAGTACGACCATCTAATGATATTAAAACTGATTCTAACATATGTATATTTTTTAACAAATGTAAAAAAAGAAATTGAATAAACCTAATTATTCAATATCTTTTTTACTTTTTCGGTTAAACAAATAGATTGCACCAGCAACTAAGCCAGCAATTACCATGTATTTTAATACAACAGTGAATAAATAGACACCAATGAAAACTCCTTTGATGACAAATAATACTAGCAATACTGCTAGAAAGTATAATACGTATTTCATATTTTTGTTTTTAGTTTGTTGTTGAACTTATGTTTTCAGGATGTTTCCCTGAAGTTAAATATTGTACTTTACCATCGCAAGTTGACCAATATACCGCATGACCTGCATCCATAAAACGATACATTTTACACCCATCTTTTTCAAATAGCAATTCATTCGTAAAATTACCAATTTTAACAGCTTCTTGTGATTCATTATAACAAGAAACCAATGTAAAAACAGCTAATAGAGAACCAACGAATAATAAATTTAATTTTTTCATATTTTTTATTTTTTAAATTGTTATTGCAAAGATATATAAAAAAGATATAACTACCAAATTATTCTTCATCATAATCCTCACATTCTAAAAATTGTTCACCTAAATGTTCTACTCGTTCATAAATAAAACGTTCATGAATGATTCGATATTCTTGAAATAGTACAAGTAAACAACCCATACTAACATTTTTACTTGTTTGAAAAAGAAAATTTTCTTTTTCATGACAAATAATACCATCTTCTAAGAAAATCTTAAAATCATCTTTTACATAATAACCCAAGTTTTCTTTAAACCCAACTCTTTTTAAAAAGTCTATTAAGATATTTGTTTCCATTATTCGTCTTTTTTAATTAAAGAATAAGGTATTGGTAATTCACCAGTACTTTTAAAGAATTTATGTCTAAAAAATGGTATGTATTCACCAGTAGTGGCAATTATTGGTTTATCACCATAGATATTTCTAATATTATAAATAGCCAATTCTATCTCTATACCTTCTTTTTCTGCAAAACGTATTTTTTGGTCAATAATTGAATCTATCTGAGAAAAATCACGAATCATTCTATCTTCCATTGCATATTGTTTTTCACCAACAGTAAATGTTGGTGAATCAATATAATGAATTTTAATTTTATGAACGCCTTTTAACTGATTTGTTTCCATACTCTGTCGTGAAATTTTGTTTTGTAAGTTCCTAATTCGAAATGACCGTTGAATAGAATAACATCTAGGGCTATTGGTAAATCCTCATAAAGATTATCCCATTCTAATTTTTGCTCTTCTGAATACTCTTTAATGTCTTCAGTAGTAAATGGGTCAAATCCTTCAGGAACACCATTAAGAATCAAATCTATTGCATCATACAAATTATTTTCCCCAAATGGTGGAACGTGTTCACCGTCACCATCTGTTCCCATTCCGACAACCACACCACCTTTTGTTGACCAACGCAAATGTTTTAATAATTTTACGTGTTCTTCTTTTAATTCAAATTTAATTATGCTCATTTGTTTCTTTTAATACTGCTCGGAGTCCTCCGTTATTATCTTTGATGAAAATATATTTATTATCATCTTTCATAAAGTCAAATAAAAACTTTTCAGGTTTTTTTAATTTTCGACCTAACATAGTTTCAACATCAGTTTGTGTCATCTTCTTGTTTCTTTTTTAAACGATAACCAACAGACCATAAATCTATTCTAACAAACCACGAACCCTTATTTTTACCGAAGCCAAATCTTAACATTTGATTTTCTTCATCCAATTCGATTCTTGTTATTTCAAAATTCATTATGCTGTTACTTTATTCGCATTGCGCAATTCTTCAACAAATTTTTGAACTGCTTTATTTTGTACCTTGGCTTTTTTAAATTCCTTTTCAACTCGACCATCAATTACTTCACAAACAGCTATGGCTCTTATGTTTACATAATGTTTACCTTGATGTTCATTACCATTTAAAACGAATGCTACTGTTACCACTTCACCAATACTATATCGGTCCAGAACTTCAACATTATCATTGATGACTTCCATTTTAATGTCTTGTGGATATTGTTCTTCAGTTGTTAGAACGAATTCTCTTTTTCTAAACGTTCCAAAATCTTGTGTTTGGCCAATTTCTTTAAATGACCCTTCTAAAAAATAATGCATTTTATGTGTATTTAAGTTATTTATTATCGTTTTTATCATCACCAACCGCTTGAACAATCAAACGTTTAACGATTTCACCAATTCCTTCAACTGCAGGTTTTTCAACATATTCAATTGTTAATTCAGGAAATTCATAATCAAGTGTTCTTGAAGGTGCTGGGTCAACATAAATGATTTCACAATCTCTTTTTACTTCACCAAAGAAACTTAAGGTATAACTGATTTGAAGACTGGTACCTACAATTATTACAATATCAGCATTTCTAAATGCTTGATAAGCCTTGTCGATTTCAAAAGGATATTCACCAAACCAAACAATATGTGGTCTTAGTTGTCCACCATCTTCACATTCTTGACCCATTTCAATATCGTTATAACCAATATCGTAAACTTTTTGTGTTTCAACTAATCGTGGGTTATTCATACCCACAGATGTTCTTGCTTTGGTTAATTCACCATGCAAGTGTAAAATTTTGCTGGAACCTGCTCTTTCATGTAAATCATCTACGTTTTGTGTAACAATTGTTACTTCATATTCGTTTTCAAGAAAAGCTAATGCAATGTGTGCATCGTTAGGTACAACATTTGGCATTTGTCGTCTACGAGCATTATAGAACTCTAAAACTTTTGAGGTATCTTTTGACCAACCTTGTGGTGTGGCAACTTCATCAATTTTGAAGTTTTCCCACAAACCATCAACAGCGTCACGGAATGTATCAATTCCGCTTTCCTTGGAAACACCAGCTCCACTAAATATTACTACTTTTTTCATATTATCGTTTTAATATATGGCCGATTCCTCTTAATAAACTACCGATTCCTTTTAGAACAATACCTAAACCGCCAACAAATCCGAAGTCATACCACAATCCGTTATTATTTGTAGCATATACAGCTACGTCATTCCAAATTAAACTACCTATAAAATCAGGTACCATAATCATTCCATGCCATACACCACCCCAAAATCCATAGATATGATGTGTTGTATCAATTGGCACAATTGTTCTGTCAGCACAACTAACTAATAGTAATGCAACAAAGATAAATAAATAAATTTTAATTTTCATTTCTTTTGTTTTTTTGTCTTTGTAATCGGTCTATTTCAGCCGCAATAAGAGCTCCAGCTTTTTCTAGTTCTCTAATTCTATCTTCAGATGGTTTCCACCATGATTCATCCCATGGCCATGGAAATGGTTCTGTATCTCTATGTTGTGGGTCAACAAGATAACATATAGCAGCATCGGCTAATTCACCGTTAACATACTTATCATCATTAGCTTCATCAAACCCTTCAACTTCTTTATGTCGTTGACGTTCTTTTCCAATACGATGAACACCACCTCTTAAAACTAATTCTTTTAAGCGTTTAGTTGAAATCGTTAATTTCGTAGTTGTTGGTTCAACAGGAACACATTCACTACAATGATAAACCATTTCAGAATGCATTGAACAACATTCACAATCAAGGTTATAAGAAAAATATTTTCTATTTATACCCGCTACTTCTTTTTTACAGACACTACATGTGCCAAATTCTGAATCACCCATTATAGTAAATTCTTTAATTTTTCTAATTTCTCATTAAATTGCTTTTCAACCTCAGCATCAATATAACGCTTATTGGTCTTTGAAACAATTTCTTGAGTAATTTTATTTATTTTATTATCAACATGTCTCATCAACTGAGACTCAATTTCTTGTAGTTTTTCAGTTAACCTATCTTCAATGTCTTTTTTGATTTTATCCGATTTTAATTCTGGATACATCATCATTTCATTTTCAATATAGTTGAAAAGAGCATTTTTCAATTCTTGAGGTGTTACAACAGTTAAATCACCATTTTTGTTAGTAAATTTAAATGATTGTTCTTGTTTGGTATTTAATAAAGCTTCAAGTCGTCTTCTTTCGTTAAACCCAGAATCAATTAATCTCGCCATATTTAGCTGTTAATAAATCATAAACCTCTTGCCATTCTGTTTCAGGGTCAAAGCCAGCTTTGTCTTCGAATAGAACATTCATATAAGGTTTTTTATCATAACATCCATAACCATTTGGGTCAGTAGGGACTTCAGGGTTCTCATTGATAAATTGGAAATTTATGTTATTCTTTTTGAAGAGTTCAATATACTCTTCAATTTCATGTGGGTGAGAACAAGTGTATAAAAACATACATACTTCAGATAATTTAGTTATGTATTGAAGTGTTTCTTTTGCCATAGGATAAAACTCGTCTGGAGTATTACCATATGTATAGTTTGGTTTTAGAATTGTACCATGAATATCAAAGGCCCAATATGTTTTATCCCAATTTCTTTTCTTTTTATACTCAAAATGATTTATAAGTATTGATTTTGTTACTCCCATATTTTTATTTTAAAAAATTAATAATCTTTTCTTTGATTCCAGATTGTTTTATTCCTTCATTCATTCTAACAGTATGAACAAAATTCTCGATACCCCATTTTTCTCTCAATGCCATGTCTAAATCATCAACAGCAACCCAATGGGTAATCTCTGGTGTATCTTTTACAAATTGATTTATTTCTAATGAACGTTCTTGTTCATAACGTAATTTATAAACCCATTCAAAATTTTCAGGCTTATCACAACCAATGAAACTTTTTGTTGTTGCTAGAGGTCTTTTTATTATACCTTGTTGTTCGTAATAATCACCCAATTCACCTAATGTTGCAAATTTCTTCCAATCAGAAGAAACAACTATTTCAGCACCTGTTTCTGTAAGAATTTCATTTAAAATTTTTACTGCTTTGGTATCAAAATCGTCAAAACGATATTCAACTGGTGCATCAGATTCTAACTGACTCTCAGGGTTGGTTTTCATCCATGCATCCCATTTTCGTGTTCTACCACCCCAATTATTATAAAGACAGATTACACCGTCATTATCTAAAAATATTATTTTCATGTGCAAATGTACTAATTTATTTTCTATTATCATAAATAAAAACAGGTATTTTACATTCTTTTAAATATTCTGTCATTATTCTTAGTGAAATATCAGGATTGATACCACCATTTGTTGCTCCTAACAACGGAAATGATATTGATGTAATTCCTTTTTCTTCATATTTGTCAACAAATTTTTTAAGACCTAGTTTAAGATATTCAATTTCACTTGGATTTTTCCAATGGTCTTTTGTTGGAAAATTTAATATCCATTTATCAGGTGCTTTATAAATCCAAAGAGTTCCAATTTTAATGTGTTTTAAATCACAAAGAATTTTATAATGAACAAACATCTTAGGATATCTTTCTTTAAAAGACAAAGCTATTCCCTTACCCATTACACCAACACAGTTAACTGTGTTGACAATTGTTTGAGTATCAGATTCAAAAATATCACCTTTAATTATTTGTAACATCGACTGGATTAAATTTATTTTCTAACGCAATTAATAATTTCTGCATATCACCCTTGTAAAAACCAGAACACTTAGTACAGTTTATTTCAACAATTTTCCAACCATCAGGTGTTAAACAAATATCCATTACAAAGGTATCAGCAACTTGATATAATTGGGCCATTTTATTAGCGAATTCAATTCCTTCAGGTTCTACTTCATCAGAATAAGCAATATGCTCACCAAAACGATAATAAGAGCTTGTAACGACTTTACCATCAACTATCCATGTTCTAGCTTCTTTGTATATTTTTTTGGGTTCTGTGACTTGGATTAAGTCTTTTAACATTTCTTCTTTAAAAAATGGATTTTTTTGTTTTTCAGAAACCATGTCTTCCCATTTGATTTTACTAAAAACTTGTCCAGTAAACATCTTTGAATCTTTACATGGTCTAATGAATTTTAATTCGTTGTAACACCACGTTAAATCGTCACCAAATTCTAAAATTTGACTATCATGATTTAGAAGATTTTCTTTGTAATGTTCTGAATATATTGAGAAATCGTGATTACCACCGAAGAAAGACCCTGGTTCTAGACCTTTTTCAGAACATACTTTTGCAAGCCTAATGGACCCAAAAGCAAAAACATCTTTTCGTTGTGTTTTAATATCGATATTACTTTCCGCATCAAATTCTACAACTTCATATTCTAACCCTAGACGTTCTAAAGCTTCGAATATGATATTGTAGTTATGGTCTTTAAATACGTTCTTTTGTACTATGTAAAGCATTATGGTTCGTAAATAACAATTGTTACCATTTCACCACGCATTTCATTTTCAATAATACCTTCAATAATATTCCAATCACCACCAGCTAAGCCAGCTCCAATCATTGGCATACCAAACATTTTACCACTGAATTTATCTTTCATGGCTTTGATGGCTTTACGTAAAGCATCATAATCCAAATCCATATTACCACTACGTCTTCCGTTAGTGTCATATTGACCATATAAGTTAACTACAATAGGTTTAGTTGCTTCACTATATGAAATGGTTCCCATCTTATCGATATCACCTTTTGTAGTCGCACAATCAGCAGCGTAAGCATCAGGAAATTTATTTTTTATTTGTGGAGCAATACCAGCACCCATTGTGCAGAAGCAATTACAACAATGTGCAATTACATCATAATCTTCGGCTGATTTAACTAAATCACCTTTTACGTATCTTATCATAATTTTTATGTTTTAGATTTTATTATTTTATCAATTGGATGAGTATCAAAGCTATAACCAATAGGATACCAACAGCAATGCGCATCGGCCAAGGATTTAGGTTATACCGTCCCATAATCTTTTATCAAAATTTTGATTAGCTTTTTCAATACTAGCAGCAATCGTGTCACTCATAGTATTGTAAATTACTGGATTATAATCTTTTGTTTCATCAGCAACAGCTTTCCACATCACATCTAAATAACCCATACGATAAGCATCATCTGGTCTACCATAAATCATTTTTTGTGGTTCTCTACCTTGCCAATATCCAAATTCCATATTGGTTGTCAAAGCAATAAGTTCTCTTGTTCTAGGAATCCAAAACAAAATACAATCAGCTTTTTTAAGTCCGTTGAATTCCCATTTAGGTATCCATTCTTTACCCTTGTCAGATTCAGTTTTACTTGTGAATTCTGGAATGATTAAATCACCCTCAAACCCTTGACGTTTAAATTCTTCTATTGCTTCAAAACGCCACGATGTTAAATGTGGTTGATTGCCTCTAACCGTTGGACCAGCTAAAAATACAGATGGTCTCTTGATTGTGTTAACCATGTCTTCTGATTCTTCGTATCTATGTGTTATTACATTCATAATCTTATTTTTTAATGTTATTATAATCGTAACATCGAAATTATATCAAATTTATGATATAATTCATCTTTTTTACTTACAACAAATTTTATAACATTTTGTTGTTTTTTACTGATTTTATTGAAGGTATGAAATTCATCACAACCCCAACCAGTATTAGCACTTATTTTTCGATAATGTAAACCTACACTACCAATTTCCAATTTTTCATTGAAAGTTAATGAATCCCACCATGACGGTAAATTTTCACCATTATATGTTTTTAATGATTTAAAATTATCTGATATTGTTGTTACACCATCATCTAATGCTGATAATATTCTTGTTGCTTCACAAATATCGAGAAGATTCATATTATTTACAATAATTTACGGCTGCAAGTTTTGTTCTAACTTCCATTATTGCTTCTCCCAACCAGTTAGTTCCAAGCCATTTTGTTTTATCTAAGATATCTGGATTATCAGAATGCATCCCAATACCCCAGATTGTGTCTTCAGGACTAGCTTCAACAATTTCTTTATCGCCAGTGGCCATTAGTTCATCAAACATTTTTGGATTTTGTGTAAATTTAGCATAGTTACCATCAAAAACGTATTTACGACAATATCTTTCCCATTCTACTTTATCAAAACCTGAAACTTTTTTACCTAGAGCTTTTTGTTCTCTTGGGTCACTTGTACCCATGATTTTTGCTAATGATTCAAAATCATTAAATAATAAGGCTTTTTTAGCCATCATGTATTGCTCAGCGCAGTTATACTCAACACCATCAATCTTAAAGACTGATGGCATCCATTGTGAGTATGTTCCGCCCCAAAAAAATACGAAATCTTTTTCTGTTGCCATTTTTAAAAAAAATCTTTTAATTTGTTTCTTAATGAATCCATTTCATCAATTATTTTTTGGATTTCATCTACTTTATCATCAGGAATATTAGAAACTTTGTTATACTCACCTTGACTAGAGTAACTATCTTCAGAAGCCTCAATTTCTTTTACTGATTCCTCATTATCAAAATAACCTTCTAATGTTTCAACACCATATTGTTCACAAATTTCTTTGTATTCTTCTTCAGTAAACGCACAATATGTATAATCACATGCGTGTTCAGTGTCTTTCGGCCATACATAGACCGTATTTGTTCTTACTAATTTTCCCATTTTAATTAAAGCCCTTCGAAGGCATCTTTTTTATGTTTGTCGCTAATCTTATCATATAATCCTGAAACAGAATCATATACATATGCAAAGAAACGTCTGAATGGATTGTTTAATAATGTACCCAATAATGATAATGGCCAGTACATAATCCAACTAGTGATTAGACCTTTGTTTTCTAAACCTACTGGTGTAATTTTATCACCAATAGTTGCAAAGGTATCTTTTTCAGAAAAAGAAATATCACTATAACCATTTGCTTTTTTAAATTCATAACGTAAAGTTTCTTTAAAATGTTCCATGTCTTTAGTTTCTTTAATTTCACCAAAATTAGTATGAAATTTAGCTTTTAAAGACTTAAATTTATTGAACACTTTTTTAACTTTTTCGTTCCATTTAATGAACGACCAAACTACCCCTAATATAACGTATCCTAACGAAAAGTAAATCGTTAAATCAACGTTTGCTTTAATAAAAACCCACATATCTGGCCAATAGTTCCATAATAGCAATGCCAATACAAGTGAAATAACTCCACTGGCAACAGCTTTTGCCTGATTTTCTAACGCAATGATTGTTGCGATAACTCCGATAATACTAACACCCCAAATGACTGTTAGTGACGATAAAATTTCTACCATGTTTTTCTTTTTTGTTTAATTAATTTTAATGTTTAAAAAATTAAGAATTCTATCATATACAAATGATAAATCATTATTGATAATGACACAATCAAAAAAATTGAGCCTTCTTAATTCATTTTTTATTTCTTTGACCCTTTCTTCTTTTTGGTCTCGATTGCTATTTTTTATTCTTATTACCAATTCAACTATATCTGAAGTTATGAATATTGTTTTAACACCAGATAACTGTTTTTTAATATTTAACGCACCGCAAACATTTGTTACTATAATTGAATTAGGTTGAATCTCTGATTTTAGAATACCGTAGTAATTATCATTTACTACAGAGTAGTCTAACAATAACCCGTTTGATACCATATCAATAAATTCACCCCTACTTACATACTCATAGTTAACATCATCATCCCGTTTATCCCTAGTAGTTATACTATTTACCAGTGTATAACTGGTATTATCAGCTAATTGTTTAGCCATGGTTGTTTTACCAACACAACTAGGTCCAGTTATTACAACTATATCATTCATTTTTTCTTATAATCTGGTAAAAAATCTATGTTCTTCCAATTAATCTTGTGATTAGGTACCATATAAAAGTATCCATCACTACATTTTATCAAATGTACCATTTCATTATCTGTATAAAAATCTAAACTAAGCAAATATACTCCTTTTTTGTAAGTTTTAGTGACGATATCATAAAAACTTACTGTTCTTTCATTAAAAATTTCGTGTTTGAAGACATCAATTTCGAATTTTGGACATTTTATTACAGTTGTTTCGGTTTTTGGTCGCTCTGAAATGGATTTCATATGTGTTAATTCACTCAATGGAACGTCAGAATATAAAAAAGAGTCTTGAATTAGTATTTGAAACGTTGGTAAACAGTTTTTATAAGCAGATATACCAATAATTTTAGCATCTACATACTGTTTATTATCTTCTTGATACAAAAAAGACTCACTAACATAACATTTTATAGGGTGTATATCTACTGTCATACTAAAATGGATTAATACATTCAGACCATTGTTTGGTTTGTTGATTATATTCAGTTAATAAAGCAAAAACTAAATGACCACCCATTACCCACTGTATAGATGTTTGTTTTAAAATAACACCAACACCTTGACGTTCAATATTACCTTCGATATCTTGAATAACAATGAACTTTAATTCAAAAATATCAGCACCAAATGGATGTGTATGTAATAATCTGTCAACATGCCAACCAACTTCAGTCAATGAATGACAATCACCTTCAGTTATTGCATCATTAAAAGTAACATATGTAGTTGGGGTCGATTCAAAACCCCAACCCAACGTTTGACATAATGCTTCGTGATTTAACTGGCCCATATGTTTAAAACCAATTCTAGCATTCTTTTTAAGAGTTCCAGATAAACGGTCACTTAATTGAGAATCAATTAACCATTCTTTAAGTGGTGTTTCACGCATTTTATGTTGTAACAATAAACCAGCACTTATACCAGAAAGTTTTTCATTTAATACTACTACTTTTGTTTCCATAAGTTATTTTATTTCAATCCAAGCCGCTGCAGTTTGTGTACCAGCTTGAATTTCAGTTAAACCTTTATCTATTTGTACGTAACATTCATTTTCAGAAATTAATTCATCGAATTTTTTATCTGAAACTTTTAAAACTATAATATCACAATCTGTTGGTGTAATACCTAAGTTTTTAACGGCATGAGCAATTTGAGCGGCTACTTTACCCTCACTCATTTTCAAGTTCTTTTTATAAATTGCTTTAATTTTCATTATTCACAATTTCTATAGTAACCATCAACCCAAGTTCCATTAGCTCTGTAATATCCATCAACCCACTCACATTTTTCAGTTTCACAACTAATAAATGAAACGCTCAATAATAGTAGAGCTCCTAATAATAATTTTTTCATAAATTTAATTTTTAATTATTGTAAATAAGCTAATTCATAATCAGCAATCTTAGCTCTTTCTCTCACCTCTTCAAAGGTCCAATCAACAAGGATTTCACCCATTCTGAATACTTCCACCAACTCATCTTTAACAGTGTCGTAATCGGCTTCCATTGAGGTCACAGTACGATATGTTCCGTCTTCGTTCTTAACCAATTTAAGTTTACCTTGTTTTGATTTTTTGAATGATTTTGTAATGTTACCATCAGCATCCATTTCAGTTGGAGATTTAACAATGTTTCTTTCTTCACCATCAACGATTGCAAAACAAGCTTTAGTTGCGAAGTTTTGTGTATCTCTGTTGATATCTGCTTGAAGCAATTTACCACCCATACCTAAAGCTAAATTCTCAGGAGAAATACCTTCTTCTTCTAACATCGCATAAATTTCTTTAATTGATTCTAAGTTAACACCATCACCTTGGATAACACGAACTTGTGGTGGTAATACTTTGTATCCTTTTTCATTTACTGTGTAACCGAATTTATCGAATAATAAATGAAAGATTTCACGTAATGTGTTGATGACGTGACCTGAATCAGGACGAATCACCAATTGATTACCAGGCTCAGCAGGTCTTGATAAAATCAAATCAATCAAATCTTGTCCCCAATATTGAGATACTGCTCTGAAAATATTGTATGAATCAGACACACAAGCTACCAATCCTGTTGGGAATTGTGTTAATACACGTCTCATCATTTCCAATTCACCTTCTTCACCTTTAAGTGTCATGATTGAGTGTTCTGTTGCTGGAATTGATAAACCAAAAATAGTTTTTGTATTGTATAATTCACGAATCATGTGTGAAGCAACAACAGTATCAGAACCTCTAAAGTTCACCAAGTGAGCAGAACCACCAATTTTGGCTGATTGTACACTTGAAACCCCTCGGAAACCGAAATCATTCAATACGAAGTCAACCAAGAAATTTAATGTTGCTGCATCGTATGATGTACATTTTTTGAATGCAAGTGTTACAATTTCACGAACTTCTCTTGAAAGTGTAGCTACAGTAATAGGATACCAAACTTGTAATAAGATTGATTCTAAGAAGTTTGTTAACCAAGCACATTCAGGGTCAAGACTTTCGATTGTGAATAATACATTTTTGGTATCAACAACTGTTCCTTCAGGAACAGCTTTAATACTAATAGGTAATTTACCATCGTATTTGTCAACGATATAATCGAATTTTGTTCTATCGAATACATCATCACGGCCAAAGATACCATGTTTAGTTCCAAGCATTTCGTAAGCTTCATCAACTTCTTCTTTTGTAATAGCGATTCCTTCTAAATAAGTTTTTAGGAAGATTTGAAGACCATAAAAAACGGTTTTACTAAATTTACCACCTCTTGATTCCAAATAAGAAATCATTTTAGTCATTTCAGCACCATAAAATTTATGATGTGAATATTTGTAACCGTCAGAACACAAAATAAGGTTATCTGGTTTTACAAGTACTTTTTGAAGTACTTTTTGAATATTTCTAATTGAAGCCATATCGTTATCTTCGATAGCTCTCTCTAATTTTCTAACTAAATTTCTACGTAAACTCATACTTTTATTTTTTAATTAATATTTGATTAATTTATCAGTTACAACTTTCTTCAAAAAAGTTTTCATTAATTCAACATGTTCTGGAACTATCTTATCTTCAAGATTAAAACCATAATCAATTTTTGGAATATGACCAATACCTTGACTAGGTTCAGCAACTACATTTAATAAATCTTTTATTGAAAACCAACGTACTTCGGCTATGTCATCGGAAGCTTCTGGTGTACCAATTTGGTCCCACATATGGGTCATGAATAAAGTAGTCATTATACCACTTTCTTCTTTAGCGTAACGCCAATCTTCGATAGCTTGACTGCAAATGTATTCCATCTTTAATGCCGATAATTTAGTTTCTTCAAATAATTCTCTACGAGCTGACATTTCAAAATTAGCATCAGTACGGTCAACAAAACCACCAACAAATCTGAATTTAGTTTCAGATGGTTTTCTAGCCAATAATATTTTATCACCATCAACAACAACAACATCAACTGTTGGATAAGTTACTGGTCTTTGTTTATAAATACCATAGATAACACCAGCTCTAAATTCTTTTGAATCTAATGTTTCATTAGCTGCTTTTTCTCTAAGATTAGTGGCATTGTGTGAATTTTTTTGTGGAAATTCTTCTGTTGAGTGATTACCATGATAATGAGGAATAAACGAATCACGACTACCGTATAACACAGCATTAGTTTCTGGATATATTGTTCTAAGGTGATTATCGATTTGAACTGACCATTTATCATCGCTTCTATTATCATCTAACGGTAGAATAATTACATCTGGATAAATATTTTGAATCATTTTACTTCTAATAGTAAAATCTAAAGGATTTCTTTTAGTGTTTTGTATTCTAGGTATACCTAAAAATATAACAACTTTAGTATGTTTTTGAGTTACCATATCTAATAACGCAGTATGACCTTTATGTAATTCAGTTGCTTGGAATCTTCCTATAACAACACCAACAGTATTTGATTTTTTCATATTTTACAATTTTATACTGCAAACTTACAAAAAAAATCCTGATAAAACAAATTATCAGGAAATTATTTTTAATTAATAAAACCCATAGTGGTTTTTTCTTTTTCTACTTGTGATGAATAGAATCCTTTATAAGATTCTTTGATTAAACTTACTGTATCATCTACACTCCATTTATCATCATCTTCTGCCATTTCTCTGATATTATCAGCTAAATTGGCAATAAATGCACCAGTAATTTTAGCTTTTTTACCACCTACGTTACCTTTTAATGCATCATATACTTCTTGAAGCTGCCATTTTTTTTCTAAATGGATATTACAAACCTTAACAATTTGTTCATCATCTAAGAAACTATAATCTAACGTAAAGTTAAATCTACCAGGTCTCTCCGCAGCCTTATCAACCAATCCTTTATCGTTAGTTGAAGCCAACAAGCTTATTTTACGTTTCTTAACACCATCAAAGAATGATAAGAATTGACCTAATAAACTAGTATAGCTACCAGTATCTCTTGACCCTAAAAATAAATCTATATCATCCATAATGATTACAGCATTATTAAAAATTTCACATGCTTCCATGATTGATGTCAAGTCTTCAGTTGTTTTAAAATCTGGAATAATAAAAGTAACTTGAGGGATTAAACGTCTTGCGATTTCTCTAATGCTTTCAGTCTTCCCCGTCCCAGGCTCACCATTCAACAAATACCTAGCATTTCCACCTCTACCAACACGAGTAATAAAGTGTTCAATGAATTTTATTTGAACATCATTTAAAATTAATTCATTTTTAGATTCATCAATATTGATAATTTCAATACCTTTGAAAGAACCCTCTCTTAATCTAACCTTGATACATTTTCCTTTGTATTCTGAATTGTTAAATGATAATGATTTTATCAAGATTAAAAGGTCTTCAAATTGTACTGTTTTTAAACCATTTTTTGATGTTATGTTTAACTGAGTGATTAATTCACCACGACTATCGATATACATACATGTTTGGAATATGTATTCATTGTCATCACCATCTATACGAGTTTTAAACCAAAATACGCCCGTATTCGTAAATGTTCCACCAAAAGAAACACGTCCAATTGTATCTACTTCACCATAAGATTCAACAATCACATCTTTTTGTTTTCCTCTATAAGAATCATGTAAATAGCTGTTAATTATAGCTAATTCAATAAAACTAATATCTTCAACAGTACTATTTGAAAGGAAATCATCTTCTTCTTCCTCATATAAGGGTTCTTCGATATGTTTTACTTTTGGAATTTTTTTAAGGTTTTTAATAATTGCTTCTTTTAGAATGCCAGTTTTTGCTTTACTGCTCATTTCATTTAATTTTTTTAGTAACTCTATGTTATGTCTTATTTGACTAAATTCTTTTTTACCATACATTATCTTTTAGGTAATTCAATAACAATATGTGATAATTTATCTATGACTTCTGAATAACTAACTGGTGTGTAGTCATATAACATACACCCAACATCAATAACTCGTCTATTATCATAAAAAGTGGCTTCTTCACCATGGTGTAAATTACCATGACAATGACCATGCACCATGTAATTACCATGATGTTTTTTATTCCATGAATAAATTGGGTAGTGCATTAAACAAAACAAACTATCTTTTTTAAGCTTGTTTTCGGAATCAGTAAAATGAGTAATTTTAAGTTCCAAGTAATCTTGAACACTTTCAAATATTTTCATCTTAACTATGTCTTCATATTTATCATGATTTCCCATGATAAAATGAATTTTCCCATTTAATCGTTTAACCAAAGCAATTACGTCTTCACGTTCATTAGCTTTTGCGAAACTTAAATCACCCAAATAAATAACAATGTCGTCTTCATTTACCGTTTCATTCCATTTCTTTTCAATATAATCATGCATAACATGAACGTCAGAAAATGGACGATTATCGAATTTTATCACATTGTGATGGAATAAATGAAAGTCGGATGTAAAAAATACATTCACGACTTTCTTTCCTTGAGTTAAATCAATTTGTAATTTCATTATAACCCTTGTTTTTCCATTTTTGCTTTAAGGTCAGCCAGTGCGGAATTAGCATCACCCATTTTAAAAGAAGCAACTTTACGTCCTTCATTTCTCTCTTGTGATTTGAAAGCTTTAGCTTGTACGTTAGAGTTTCCAATTGATTGAGCTCTTGCTAAAAATTCATCACGTCTAACACCATTCAATAACCAATTGATGTGTTTGTTTCCTTCAAACGATTTGGTGATAACCCAATCATAAAGAACTTGATAACCATCAGGACTTAAGAAAGTTGTTGTGTCTTTCCCAGTAAGACCTAATTTTTGTTCACCTAAAAATTTAGTGAATGGTGATTCAGAAATCGTTCCATCCATTTTAACTTTTAAAGACTCCAAAAAAGAAGATTTAAATTCTTCAGTTCTAGTAATATCAAGAATTTCATCAACAGAAACCAAAGGTGTTCTGGATAAAGCACATTTGAAATCACCAGAAGGTTTTTCCCAAACCTTATCTACTTTCCCAATAGGAAAATAGCTTCTCACCATGTGGTTAAGAAAATTTTTAGATTTAGGGTTGTCTAGCATAGCATCTAAGCTAGCGATAATTTGTTCTGTATTCATAAAATAATTAATTTAAAATTATATAATTGTAAACAAGATATATTTGCGCATAATGTAACCATTGGTCTATACCAATTACATCAAAAAATAATCCTGTTTTTTTGGCAGCGTATAATTTGCTGGTTATTCTACTTGTAATATAATCAGTAATAAAATGCATTACAAATAATGCAATAAACGCTAGAAAATATTCTAAATAACTAACTTGTTGTCCTGTGATTAAGAAACACATCCACCAACAAATTATTGTAACTACACTATACACACTTACGTGCATACCTAAATAGTAGTTGCTGGTGGATTTTCTAAGTGCCATATGCTCCGTTTGCAATCTGAAATCAGCAAACCAATGAACAAACAAAAAATATAGTGTTAATAAGCTCATTAGTCCTCAGCAATTATTGTTGATACTAGCTTATTATCAGCTAAGCCTTTATACTCTTTATTAAATTGGCCCATGATTTGACCCAAATTAGTTAAACCTTGAGACTTGTAACCTTGAACGATTGTTCTGATTTGGTCTTCACTCATTAATTGTGGTAAATAAGGTTCCATATAAGCTAATTCAAGTAATGTTTGTGGCGATTCAGATTGTTTCAATGATTTCTCCATTTTACGTAAAATTAGCATCACATTACCATCAGTTGATTCAGTGCCTCTACCTTCTTCGTTTTGAATTTCACCTTTTAACAATCCTAAAAAGTTTTTCTTATCTAATTCTTTAGCTTTGAACGCAGTTAAAAAATCTGCATTGATTTGTTCTTTTAAACTCATCTTTTTATTATTTTTTAGTTAATATATAGTAGTGATAAAAATCGTCACCATCGATTGCGAAATAAGCAAACTTAATTTCGTCTTTTAAAACTCTTTCACTAATAGTTATCTTATCTTTTTGATAATCCTTAGCAGCAAATCTAATGTATTTATCATCGCTTTTAGGTCTATTTTTCTTGAATTCTTTAACCAATTCAGGATTTATCAAATCTTCTTCAACAACAATTTTCACCGCAGGTTTGCGGTTAGTTTCTGTTTTAATCACCGCAGGTTTAAGTTCTTCAACCTTTTGTGGTCTTTTTTTAGCTAAAGGTTTTTCAACTTTAACTTCAGGAACAACAACCTTGGGTTCTTTAATTATTTTTTTAGGTTTATCAACCTTAATTTCAGTTTTTGTCTCAACGGGTTCTTCAACTTTGGATTGAGGTCTTTCTCGTTTTACTGGTTCTGGTTTACCGACTGGCTTAATTTCAACTTTTTTTCTCTCCTGACTCATTGTATATTCTATCAAATGTTGTAAATCTGAATTGTATATCATTCTCTGTAATCATTTGAGACGTTTCAGATAAAGCCCAATCAGCGAAAACTAATCCTTCTAATTTGGTATCACCTTTAATATCAGCAAAAATTTGAGTAAAATATAATTTATCAGCGTATTTAAACGCTTTCTTGTATATTTCAGAACCACCAATAACAAATACCTCAACATCTTCACCATCAATTTTGAAAACCTTTAAAATTGATTCCAAATCATTGATAACCGTTGCACCTTCTGCAACATAATCTACGTTTCTTGTGATAACAATGTTACGTCTATTAGGTAATGGTCTGAATTTTTCAGGAATACTTTCCCAACACTTACGACCCATGATTACAAAATGACCAGTAGTGATTTCTTTGAATCTCTTCAAATCGCTTGGTAAACTCCATGGCAAATCATTATTGTCACCAATAACCAAATCTTTAGTCGCTGCAACTATAATACTAATTTTACTCATGTTAATTTATTTTTGTACCTTGTGGTGTTATTGAAACTAAGGTTTGTTTATCATATGTTGCCACATCAAAAACTACCGATTTTTCACGGTCTAACCATCTTTTGAAAATTAATTCACCTTTTCCGTTGTACAAATATAATTCGTTTCCAACGATTTCTTTCTTGAATGTTCCCATGTGCAAATATACTACAATATTGTTTATACTACAAGTTTATTTTAATGAACTTTTAATGCATTGAACATGTCATCAAATAACTGACTGGTAGGCAAGTCATTAGGGTCATCAGCAAAAGGATTTTCAATCTCGTTGCTAATAATTTCAACACCAGCTATAATGTAATAAACTAGCATAACTAGAGGTGCTGACCATAATCCCATTTCATGAAACATACCAAATGGTAGTGTTAACAAATAAATAAGAATACTCATTTTAATGTGCAATACATATGCCAACGGAATTGGTGTATTTTTGATACGCTCAAGACTATTTGAATATTCAAGTATTTTACTTAACGAACTTTGTATATTACTAACATTTGGATTTGATTGGTCATAATTACCCAATTCCAATAATGTTTTACAAATTATTTTATTTTGGTTTAAATGAAATTCACTTGATTCTACATCATCATCTGAATCGACTAAATAATTATGTAAATTAGTTAAAAATTCATTAACACGATTCAATATATTCTTATCACTTTCAACATTTCCAGTTAAACTTTCTTGAGCTTTTGTAAGAACAATAAATCTAGCTGTTATCAATCCTACTTCAGTTGAAAGGCTACTAATGATTTTTCTTCCGTCCCACCATCTATCATAAGCACTGTTGGTTCTAAAAACCAACAACATACCGATAACAAAACCAACTAAACTGTGGAAACTTGATGGAATGGTTGTTGTAATTTCAAAATATCTAACTAATAATCCAGTTATAAATGTAAAAGCACCAATTAACATTGTGTTCCAGAGCATTCCTTTGATGTAAATCCCTGGTTTTGAGACTATTAAATAAAACGGGTTTTTTGTGATTCTTTTCTTTATCTCCATGTTATATTTTAAAGGGTTAAGTGTTTCATTTTTTCTTTTAACAAATTGTTTAATTCATCGTGTTTTTCTTTATCTTTGAAATGTTCCAAATATAAATCAATGAAGTTAACTGCTGCTGGAACTTGGTCCATAGCTTCAAGATTTTCGATGACTAATTTGGATTTATCAAAAGCTACCTGTTCAGAATCAACTTCTTCAACAACAGGATTTAAAATACTGTGTATTTTAATAAGTGTTTTATCCATAAGGTCTTTCTTATCACCTAAACCACTATTTGCTGCCACTTCGATTAAATAACATAAAGTTTCACTTAAACAGTCAATATCTGTTAACGTCATTTCTTTTTGTTCTTCGGGTGTTGGAGGTACCAACAAGTCTGGTTTACCAATACGAATTGGAATATCACGGTCCGTATCAATAGTTATAATTAAAGTATTTTTCATAATATAAATATTTTTTACAAAGATACTATAAAAAAACGAATCAGCAAATATTTATTTAGAAATTATTCAAAATGGCAAAAGCAAAACAATCGGTTTCAACTTCAGTTAGAATTGAGAAACCAAAAAGAAAAAGACCAAATGTTCACTCAAAATCTAAATCTTCTAAACTTAAAAAGTCTAAGAATTACTTGAAGAAAAATCGTGGCCAAGGCAAATAATAAGAAAGGGAGCAATTGCTCCCTTTTTTTATAATTTATATGTTTTTTTAGACCCATCAACCTTGCTATAAACAATTTTAGATGGTTTAATATCCATGTCAACCAAATCCTTTGCTTTTTTGATGTATTCTGCAGCTTTTCCTTTTTTTAGATAAGCAATTGTACAATGTGGATGATAATCTGGAAACTTATTTGTATGAGGATACTCAGTAAACACTTTGTTTAACTTTGTTAAATCTTGGCTCTTAACATCAAATTTTAAAACATCATATTCATTCTCGAATGCTGAAATGTTTTTAAACTCGATTTTAGGCTCTTTTATTTCGTGAATATCTTTCTCTATGTCTGAGTCTTTAATCTCTTCGTGTAGGCCGTATAATATCGTTACGTGAGGGTCTTTCTCTCTACCGTAACCATCATCACCTTCTTCAGTGTATAAATCCTCTTCTTTAATCATATCTTGAAGTTGTTTCCATTTTTCTGTGTCAACATCCAAGAAAACCATAAGGCAACCAAATTCTCGTTTATGGTCCTTTTTCTCCGCTTCGGCTAATAACGCTTTTCTAAGTATTTGTCTAATGTTCATATTGTCTTTTTCGATAAATATACTTTATCAAACAAAAAAATCCAGTTTATTAATGTCTGCTTCTTGGATTTTTTACTAATTCATCGAATTTTTTTCTAAATTCATCTTTAATATCAGCAAATGTAGTTGTTTTTTTAAATGTTTTTGGAAATATTGACGTACCAATTACATTATTCCTAATTTTACCATTATCTAAAATTTCACAACCATATAGTCTTAAATCTATCATTTCAAAAATGAATTTACTACCATCTTGATACAACCAATCTTTTTGTCTTAAAATTGGTTTTTCAAAATTAAAATGTTTAAGCATTTCTTCAGTACAATATTGCCAAAATAAATCAAATGCGTATTCCACATCATCATTCCAATTTTCATATTTGGTAGTCCATTCAGTTTCCATATTATCATACCAATGATGTGAATGTCTTAGTTTAGGTTTATCATTAACTATTTGACAATCAATACACCATTCATATGAATGCGTCAAATCAATTGATACTTCTGATACAATACCAACACGATTATAGTAATTGTTTATATTTTTACGATGACTTGTACTTAGATGTAAGAAAAATATTTCAGCATTCCATCCAAACATACTGTTAGGTGTTGGTTTGACCTTATTCATAATTGTACTAGAAAAACCTTTCATAGCATTATTAGAAGGATATTTATCCTTGTTTTGGTCATAATGTTCTCGCTTATTCAACGGTCCATATAATTCAAAATATTTTTCAATAGCTGAAGTACCATTTTTAGCTTGTTTTAATTCAATACGTTTCTTTTCTTCGTCAGACCAATAATCCAAAACAGTTTCTTTGGATAATACATGTTCACTTTTACCATTACTAATATAAACAAAATTATTACGATAAATTTCAATTATATTAAAAGGTTTTGCGTTCTGATGATACTTTATGGTAGCACCATCAGTGATTAATTCTTCTACTGTCATGTTTTTCATTCTTTCAATTTTATTATTTTAACATATTCCTTTTGTTCTTGAGTTAAATTATTATACCACTCCGAAGCTAATTCATCTTTTGTTTTTTGTTTTATTAACAATGCTAGCATAGCCAATCTGTTCTCAGAAGAACCACATTCTTTAGAATCTTCTAAAATTTCTTTATCATACGCTTTTTCAGCTTCCTCTCGTGTTGCAAAAACATGATTAGCTGATTGAGCATGGAATGAATTAATAATGTATTGCAAATCATCAGTATTCTTATATGTAGTTTCTAAAATTTCAAATTCAAAACTATAAGCTACTTTATTTTTAAGTTTAACTTTAAAAATACCAGTATTTTTTAGATACCTATTACCTCTTTTTGTTAATTGTAAATAATAAGAGAAAAATTCTTTTCCAATATCACCTTTTGTTAGTTTACTTTTATTCATATTGTTTAATTAGTATAAGTTAATATTCTCCATGCTTCTTCTCTCACTGGCGGCTCCAATTTACCAATCATTTTATCAATAACAACTTGAGGAACAATTTCTTCTCGTTTGTTATTTTGTTTAATTAACGTTTTATAAGGAACCTCGATATAAACTAGTGTTACTCTACCACCATATGATTCAAACAATTCAATCAGCTGCATTCTTAATTGAGCTGTTATGTTTGTTGCATTCCAAACGAAATTTTCTTTCTTACGCATGAATTCCTTGGCTCTTTCTTTGGCCAATTGAATTACTCTTCCGTTTCCAGATTTATCAGTAGGTTTAACTTTCAACTCAACACGAATATCATCCAATGAAACAACATTCCAATCCTTTAAAAAATCACGAATATATGTATCCTTCCCAGAGCCAGGCAATGCTGACATCATCATAACCTCAAACTTTGATTCATCAAATGGAATATGCAACAAATAACTGTCACCATTCAAATATTGATACTCGGCCAATTGATTATCGAAATATCTAGGTTGTGATAAACATCCTAAATCTTCAGCATGCATTTCAAAGAAATCAATCTTTTCTAATTGTTCAGGACCATCCAAACACAATCTACCATTGATATCTGCTCTGGCAAACATGGCCAACCAATCCATACGAACTTGTGTTGCTAAGTTTATCATTTTTTTATCAGAATGTGAATGTAGAGGTTTACCGTGCCATTTAACAATTTTACAGATTTTCTCTCTCACATCATAAGGACAATCAAAATCTTTGTATAATAATACTCTGGCTGTTTTCTCACCTCTTTCAGCATGCTTAGGAGCAACAATACAAATACGACCATCCTTTTCTTCTTCGACGGTTGTTGAACGTTTCTCGATATCATGCATAAGAGCACCAACAAACATTATGTGTTTCTCTTGATTTGATAACGCTAAGAATGCTGGGTCTTTTAATAGAGCCTCACATACCATTTTAGTATGAATTTGAACATCACCTTCAGCATGCCAAATAGGGTCTTGTGGAATTGATTTCATATCACTAAACCATTCGCAGTTTTGTTCAATTGCTAACCAATCTGGGCCCAATTCAACATCGTAATATTTAAATTTCCATTCCATCATCTTTTGTTTTATTTTTAAAATCAAATAATTGTCTTCCGTATCTTAACTCAAACCTAGTTATATATTGGTTATGTTTCAAAAAACAATACCAAGAATAATCTCTTTTTTTCAATATCATATCACCCCACCATTCCAAAAAATACATTAACATGTATAAAGGAATTGTTAAAAACCACAAAAAAGAAACAATTAAATTAATACCTACTACTTGGTTTTTTTGTTTATTTGTCATAACTTCCTTATATGGGTCACCATCATATAGAAAATTTATTTTGTTTGTTCCCATAATGTAACAAACAATAATCCAAAACACGTATATTGTAAAAACTTGTACCATAATAATTAATATTTTATTTTACCCACTTCATCCATGAACACTTTTACTAAATCTCGGTCAACCATTTGGTTTGTTCGTCCATTAGGTTTAAATGCACTACCCACAATACCGCCTTGAGCCCATTCTAATGATTCTCTGACATTAAGTGGTGTCAAACCAGCACCTACTATCAAAGGTGTTCTATCACCTCTTAATTTACATTTATTTCCATAACCATTCATTATGTTTCTAAATTGTTTTATTTTATCAAGTGGTGTTTCTTCTCCTGTTCCGCTTCCAGTGACAACAATTGCATCTGTGATACATAAAGCGTCAAAGATGTCACTATCCAAATCAGACCCTTCAATAGGGGTATAGTATTTTGGCCAAACCCCACCGTAAATTTTAATTTTTTCATTATTACACCATTCTTTTATAAATTCCTGTTCGTTAAATTTTCTACTACCTTTATTGTATATTCCAGACACAAAATCCAACTGCATGAAATCAACATCAAATTTATATTCATTGCAAATATCATACACCAACTGCCATTCGTTTGGAAGAATATTTATACCTACATCCATTGTTGTTGGGTGCTCTTTCAAAAGCTTTAGTGTTCCAATTATATCCTCAATACTACCGTGATAGTTTTCAACAATAATACCTGAAAGACCTTCCTCTTCATAAATTCTGATTTCTTCAAGTGCTTTTTGCTGTACATCGGGCCCACTTAAGTGAATCATTCCGATTATTTCTTTTTTATCTTTAAAGTTCATTGCTCTTTTGTATTGCCAGTTCTTTCGAACTATTTATTATTTTGTATAAATCATCAGGATGAAGACCTTCTTCCCATGATTCACCTTCGTTGATGTGAAATTGTTCCACTTTGAAGTGACAATCTTCTTTACACACTGTAATACCATTTTCTTTTACGTAACCACCATTTGGCATTTCGTTTCGGTCTGTGATATGGTGTGCATCTAACTCTTCTTCAGTACGTTTTGTTTGACATACTTGACAAGTGTGTTTATCTCGTTTAAAGACATCATTTTTAAATTTGAGTCTTGTTTCTTTCTTACCCATCATTAAGAATTTTTACCAAATTTTATAGTTAATTTACTGACTTCATTTTCTAGTTTTTTAACTTCAACATTTAAAATATTAAGTTTTGTATAATATGAATCAATAATATCTAATGTTTTACGTTCAGATTCGTTAATTCTTTTAACCATTAAATCACCAGATGAATGATAGTATTGTATTTTAATTTTGGTACCTATTTTAGCACCATTAATTCTTTTTTTAATTGAATCTGATATTGTTTGCATAGCTAATAAATCATCTAAACTATGATATAATTTTTTACCAAATTTTACTTCATCTACATGATAATGTGGGCCATATACAGGACCCTCACAACCACTATCATACCATACAAAAAATTTCTCTTCCATAATTTTTAATATTCGTGAACCAATCTGGCTCTGGTTATTGTTTTACTCCAATGCACGTCTGTTTGTACATGGTCTTTTCTAACGAATTTAAACACATTCTGTGCAAATGTATCAACATCATATTCTTCAACGTTTCTAGTTACAAGTCCCTCACGAGTACATAACCTTGGTGGATTGGTATTATTTTGAATTGACCCGAAAACACTCTCTTCGTTGGACAAACGTAAAACCTCTTGTTTTATCAATTCAGGGTCAGTTGTTAATTGTGTTCCTAATTCAGGTGCCACTGGGAAATCAAAAATTTCCGCATAATACTTAGTTTCTTCCCAAGATAACCATTTATCCAATATACGAACACCAAATACATAAAAATGACTCTCAAGACGTGGATATATAATCGAATGCAAGGCATATAAATTTTCACCAAATATTTCAAGATTCATATCTTTTAAATCATTGACCATCATAGATTGTTTGATTTTCAAATGGTCAGCCCATGGATGCAATGTTGGTGCAGCATGTGACCTAGCAAATACACCATATTGTGACAAACAAGTATTTTCACCATCTAATTTTTCGGTGTGAACAACTTCATTGAATTGTTTTATTTCGGTTCTCCAATTGCGATTGATACGGTCATCGGAGGTTGTGCCTGGGGAGAAATCAAAATGTTGAGTCCGTCCGTATTTTCTTGATATACTCATGATTTTTCTTTTTTAAATGTTTCGTAATCTTCAGGATAAACAACCCAATATTTTCTTTTAATCATTCGTTTATCTCGTCTTGCATTAAAAATATTTGATTCTTTACAATTGAAGAATTCAGTCGCTTTTGTCATGCTATCAAATTCTCCAATAATAGTTAAATTTATATCTAAAACGTAAATTATTTTTCCAAAATGTTTACTTAATTTTTCTTTATATTCTTCAGATTTTCTACTTTCTTTTAATTTAGTAGATGTTAATAAACCATTTTTAATGTTATTTTTACGTTTATCACTCATATCAAAACGTTTACCAAACATACCATTTTTTTCACCACCATTAGCTAAACCTATTTTAAATTTATGTTCATCGTCCATAAATTTACCATACATAGCATTTTCCCCACCACCTAATTTAATATTGATACAATTCTCATTTGTTAATTCATCAATATTAACGATTTCAGATTCTCGTTTTATTACATCTTTTCTAGTTTCACAAAACTCTACTATTTCTCGGATATGGTTTTCTTTACCATACTTGTTAAGTGAATATTTTATTCTTCTTCCACTTCCCAAATAACCATCTTCTAAGTTATCAGTGCTATGTAACCCTATGTAATATTTACCAGTTATTATACATGTTGTTTTATAAATAAAATGTATTTTTTTTTCTTTTCTCATATCTATATAGTTTTATATATAAATATATCAAAGTACAAAAAACAACCAAATTAATGAAACGTTCTAGCATATTTATGTAAAGAATGATAATGAAATCTTTAAACGTTCACGTAATATTTTTAAACTTTGTTTTTTTATTTTAATATTTGGAAAATTTCTAACATCATTTAATTTAGCATATTCACCTCTTAACTCTTTAGCAACAACATTAAATGCTGATGCAGCTTCTTCTTCAGAAGAATAAAAACCAATATTACACCAAACTCGTTTTTTTTCTATTGTTGCTGTTATTTTAGCTAACCATTTACCTTCTCTAGTATCAAAATGAACACCATTATAAATTGATGAACAATTTCGTCTACCAAGTTTATTACACATATTTTGTATTTGAGTACAAATTCTTAAATTAGATTTTCTATTATCCAGTCTATCTCCATCTATATGGTCAACAACTAAATTACCATCAGTTAAATTCATTATCATTCTATGCATTAAAACAGTTTTACCTTTTATTAGTGTTACAGCATAATTACCTTTATTTAACCACCAAGTATATTTATTGATTTCATCATAATCACATTTATCAATAATTGAAAAAAGTCCATTTCCTAAATAAATTTTTTTAGTCATTTTTAAAAAACAAATATTTAGATGTTCTTCGAATTAACTTTGCTTTTGGGTCAATTCCATATAACATTAAATAATCTTTATATTCATATGGCTTACTACCCCATTTACCAATTAACGTACCTTTTTTTGATATATAAATTTCTTTATAGTAATCAAAAACTTGACCATCCAATTCAGGTGTTACAATAAACAACCCAAATTTTTGAATTACTCTTATGCAATCAACATGGTTTCCTCTACTCATAATGGTATTGTTAATTAATGAGCATAATTAACAATACCATATAGTACATTAACCACTTCATATTCTTGTTCATAATAATCCAAATAAGCCTTATAATCCACATTGAATTCCTCAATTAATTTAGGTATATCCATTTTAGATAAATCAAGATTGAATAAATCATCATCAGTATATGAATATTTACTTTTACCATTTAAGACAAAAGTTTGTATTCTTTTACCACCATTGGTGTATGCTGGCGTAAAAAATTTATCACCACATGACATACCAGCGTTTTTAACATCTTCAATATATGAATGTGGTGTGATATATTCGATTCTTTCTTCAGTTTTCTTAACATTTTCTCTACCTGTTTGAGCATCGAATCTAGCTTTCTGTTTTTTCCCCGTTTCTGGGTGAACATAGAAAGTTTCTTTTACAGTACCTTGCAAGAAAGGTATTTCTAAATAAATACCCACATAAGTTGTATTATAAGTTCCCATAATTTTTATGTTTAAAAGTTACAGCAAATATACCACAAAAAAAATAACCCACCAAATATTCGATGAGTTATTTTATAATTTAAAGCAAGTATAGCCACGATTCTGTTTTATCTAGTAATTTATCTTTGCACCAACCCATTCTCACAGAGAAACCGACACTCTCGAATTGTTTGGTTTGCTACTTCATTGGTACAAACGATGTTAATCTTCCAATTTAGGTTTTGTAGTCGTGAACTTCCTCTGTTGCCAGCTACTAGTCCTTTACTTTATTATCCTTTTAAATGTTTTTTAGTTACATCTACTCCATCAACGTTTATTTTGAATATTAAAACACCTTTAGGTAAATTACTAATAACTATTGAAGAATTATCAACATTTTTATTTTCATAAACTTGTCTTCCCAACATATCATAAACACTTATATTTTTAATATTATTGCTTGTATTTTTTACAACTACATTTCCATCTTGATTATACAAATATGTATTATCTAAAACAAAATCAGGTGTTGATAAAGTTGTTTGTGAATATCTTAAAACAAAACGCTCAATGTATTCTCCAATGTTAGATGTAAAATGATATGGCGCAGAACGCAAATCATGGATTACATTTAATAATCTATCTTCTAAGTAAATATTTTGATTAGCATCAGTAAAAATTCCATCTACAGTTTGAATTCCAATAGTATAATCACCATTTGCTGGTATTTTAATACCTAAAGGAACTTGGTCATCTTGATTAAATGGTAACGTTCTACCTTGAATTAGGTTTCTATCATACCCTTCTAATAAAGAATAAATATTAAATGGAGATTTTAAATCTGCTTGAGCATCATACATTTGGTCTTTTCCATTTGTAGCACCATCAACATAAGCAATCAATGATGTACTTGTTTCAGTACTTGAAACTAAATTTAACCAAATTCTACCTTCACCAACGACACTTGCATTTTTATAAAATTGGTCATTTCTATGACCAGTATTTCTCATACCATTATTAAAAACAGCATTTGTTGTTGCTAATGGGCTTGTTGGTAACATTTTCACAATAAACCCTTGACATGATGCAATATATCCATCAAAACCAACTGGAAAAGAAGGACCTGATAAATTGTAAGTCAAATAATCATTTGCACTATAATTGTAAGCGTAATTATTATAAAAAGGGTCAGGATTTGATGTTGATGGAATTAAACCATGTCTCCAAATTTTTACATAACCATCTAAGTTTGTTGCATTAGCTATTAAAAAAGCATCTGCTGAAATCGCTGATGGATAAGGATTTCCTAGTAAATTCCAGTTGTCATCATCTTGAGTAGCTTGTGTAGGTGATACTACAGTGCTATAAGGTGCGCCAACATAAGTACCTCTTGAAATAGGAACTGTAATATCACCATTGTTTGGAACTCCATTAAAACTAGTTGTAAAATCTACAGGAGCGTTTAACGGGGCACTGTTTAATCCTCTTTCAATATAACCTAATCCTACAATCATAGTTTCATTACCACTAGTCCAATTTCCGAAATTTCCAGCACCATTTCCAACAACTGTCGGAATCCATTTGTAAAGATTCGCATTGTTTGATGTAGTTGAAATATTACTGGCATGGAATGTTGTTACTGGAGTTGACCAATATACATAATCACGGAAATCAATATTAGCTGTTCTATATAATGTTAATGAACCAATATTTGTATCATTAGTTTCTTGAATAACACTACCATTGTTTTGTACAATAAAGTTTGATGTTGTAGACGCTAAAATTTCTTTATTAATTTTAACATAATGATTACTTGTAACTGTTAAAACAGGTGCAGTATGTGGTGTCAAAGGTACTGTTGCAATTGTTAATGTTTTACAGCTAAAACTACCATGTGTAGTTGTATTATAATCGACTTGTATTGTTACGTTTTTACCAGTTGTTGGCACACCATTAGACCAACCACTTGGTGTCCATTCGGTATTTGCTTGAGAAAACATTGATACCGTAAATACCAACATTAAGATTGTTAAAATTTTTTTCATATTTTTAGTTTTTAAATTTATTCTTGCAAAGATACAATAAATAATTTAAAAACCAAATAAAAAACAAAAAAATCCATGAACTGTATGATTTCATGGATTAAATGTAAATTTAGTATGTTGGCAATGAATTTATATTATCAATTTTACCATCATTTGATAAACATCTTAAAAATGTTCCGTCAACTACTTCTACTTCAGTTAATGTCTCATCAGAATTTTTTATCATATAAGACCATTTATATTCATTAATAAAAGCTACAATACTAGTGATAGGACTATTACACACTCTATTATCTTTTAAGTCTATATAGTTAAAATTAGTATTAATACCATTTTTATTTTTTCTGTGTGTTAGTATTAAAGTTCTATGTTCCATATTAGATAATTAGAGCGAATGATGGGATTCGAACCCACGACAACCTAATTGGTAATCAGGTGCTCTACCAGCTGAGCTACATTCGCATGTGTGATGGCATTACCATCACATTTTTTTACCACCAGTAACCAGTTTCTCTTTTGGCCGTTAATAAATAAGTTTCCTCATCGTAACTGATGTTTAAGTTCTTCTTGAGATTGATTTTATCTCTTCTTCTCAATTGTCTTATTTGATACTTTTTAGCATATTGGACAAACCCTTCATACCAAGGCTGCATGATTTGTTCCAAATCCCAAATTTTATCTCTGACAAACTGTTCTTCACTTTCTAATTCGCCATCTATAACTTTTTTATGTGTAACGTAGCTTTTTTTAATGGCCATAACCAAATAATGTGGTTCAAAGTAGCATCTATAGTATTTTCTAACAGTACCATCCCAACATCTATCGTTGTTTGTACGTTCATGGTAGAAAAACTTTTGATATTTAGATTCAATTTTTAAATAATCAGCTTCACTAATAAGTTTAAATTTAGGTCTGTTATCGCTATAACATTTTTTTATTTTGCGATAAAAAACTCCATCTTTAGACCAAGTTTGATATGAATAGTTATCAATTAAATATTGAAAAATGTGTGCATCTTCTCTTCTTGCAACATCTTCTCTTAAAGTAAGATAAGCGTTGAATCCGTGTTGATACGGTTTTTCCAATTCTACGTAACCCAAAGCATCTTGTGCTTTGCTGATTTCGCTTCGTCTGCTTAAAAGTTCTAAATACTGTTTGTAGAACTTGTGTTTTGTGTTTTTACTCATTTTCTCTCTGTTTAAGGATAGGCATTAGTGCCTTACTTCCTGTACAGAGATACTTTAAATTTGTTTTTCATAGGCTTAATTTTTTAGTTAAATATTCTTTAGATTACAAATATATGTTAAAAATTCTAATTAACAACTAATAAGTGAATTTTTTTCAATATATTTTTTAATTAATCGTTCACATTCACTATTAATTTCTGCTTCAGTGCGTTTATCTTTCGATGTTTTCATCTGAATTGGTTTCGTTTTTATTGCTTTTGGTTTTTTACCAGAATCAATTTGTTTTTGAATGTCAGCTAATCTAGCTGCTTTATCAGATTCATCTTCAAACGTTGAATAATTTTTAAAGGATTCAACACTTTCAACAATAACATCTTTATAAAAAATCATTCTTAAACTACTTGTTGCGTAATATTTTACTACAACTCTAAAATCTTCTCTTGTCATATCTTTTAATTTAGAATACAAATATACTTAATTAAAACCACATATACAAAAAAATTTTATTGAGCCGATAACAGGGGTCGAACCTGCGACAGCTTGTTTACAAAACAAGTGCTCTACCAACTGAGCTATATCGGCTTGATGATTTTTTATTTACGCCATTGAAACACGCCAATTACTAGTCAAAAATCTAAAATTTACTATAGCTAGAGCCGCCTAGCAGATTCGAACTGCTATTTCTGGGATACAACGCCAGAGTAATTGGCCTTTATACGAAGGCGGCATAGCGGCCTATAACGTTTGCCACTCGATGGATTTTGTTTCTCGCAGACCATTTACTGCTTGTGTGGGCCCAGATGGAGTCGAACCACCCGAAGTTTCCTACAAGGGCTACAACCTTGCCCGCTACCCCTACGGTTTATAGACCCAAATACAGAGTGACATGTTACGTTTCAAAGTAAAAATTTGATGTTTGTTTATTTGCTGCAATCACTCTTTAGCTGCTACAGAAGGATTCGAACCTTCATCACCCCGCCAAATGCAGAGGGTTTTACCAATTAAACTATATAGCAATACTTGTTGAGGTATAGGGATTCGAACCCTAAATGCGACAGTCAAAGTGTCGTATGTTAGCCAGTTACATCATACCTCAATAATTTTAATTCTACGCAGCCAGCTCTAACCCTATGAATTAATAACGGTCTCTCGTTGGGATACAAGGATTCGAACCTTGAATGACTGGCTCAAAACCAGTAGTGTTACCGTTACACCATATCCCAAAATGTTTGTGCAGCGTGTGGGACTCGAACCCACGAACTCCTGATTGGAAGTCAGGCACAATAGCCGCTATGCGAACACTGCAAATAAATCTAATAGCTCTTATCATCACAAAGGTCTTTTATCAGGGCTAAGTTACCTGTATTAGATTTTTGAGCGACTTACGGGGTTCAAACCCGTCTTATTCCACATTGGAAGTGTGGTGCCATTTCAGCTAGGCGAAAGTCGCAATTTTCTAATTCTATGCAAGGCCCAAGCCATCTATAAATTAGTAACAGTCTCACTCGTCGGGATAACAGGACTCGAACCTGTATGATGTCCTACGTCCAAGGTAGGCGACTTAGCCAATTAGTCCACATCCCGAAATATAATTTTGTGCTCCCCAAGGGCCTCGAACCCTTTACCCCTCCGTTAAAAGCGGAGTGCCCGTCCACATGAGCTTCGGAAGCTTTTTAGTTCCCCCGACGGGCCTCGAACCCGTTACTCACTGGTTAAAAGCCAGTTGCCCGTCCACATGAGCTTCGAAGGAATAAATAATTTAATTTAGTTCCCCCATCGAGATTCGAACTCGAAACCCCCCGATTAAAAGTCGGGTGCTCTAAACCAATTGAGCTATAGGGGAATGTTTATCTTACCCCTATAATTCAGGGGTTTATCGTTTACGCTTTATGTTCTTTATCTTATTCATGTTTTCTATTTTTTAACTTTTTTGTTTTGTTTTTTAACCCATTCTACGAATTTAAATATTCCTTCATGTGCTAGTAATTTTTCTTTGGTATTAAATTCTAATCCCAGTGTTTTATTATCAATCAATTTATGTATCGTTGAATGGCAATCTTTACAAATATCAATACCTCTTGTTCTCATTTCTTCTTTACTGAACAATCTTAAAAATTTGTTCTTTGAATGATTAATCTGCGGTATCAAATGATGAAAAGTCAATTCCTTTTCTCGTTCACATAATTCACATTGTTCCATAATATTCATTTTTGTGGGCCCGACAGGATTCGAACCTGCTCAGCTTACGCACCAGTTTTACAGACTGGCCCAACTCTCCAACGTTGGCGAGAACCCAATTTATGCCTCTCTCTGCATCCGTCACACCCCATTTGTATTCTGTTAACCATTGCGGTCTAAGTCGTTTGTTACGTTTATCCCCGTGAGGGATTCAACCATAATCAACCACGGTCCTAACGGTAAATCGGTGTCAAAAACCAGTATGTCGGGTAAGAAGGACTCGAACCTTCAATCTCTCGGCTCCAGACCGAGCTCGTAGCCAATTTTGTCACTACCCGTTAACTTGTCGAATAAGCAGGGCTCGAACCTGCGGTCTCATGGTCCCAAACCATGCGGATTTCCAACTTTCCCATTACTCGAATTATTTCAATAAAAAAACCCAGTCTAGATTTTACTCTGAACTGGGTCATATAAATTTTGTATTTTTACTTACAATCTTATATCGTAGTCAAGTCTAAAAACTCGACACACCCAGTACATCCATAAGGCTTTCCGCCTTTCGGTTGTTGTTGCGTTTGATATGTCGTATAAGTTGTTTTCATAATCTTGTTTGTTGTGGATTTCTCCGTTGTTTAATAAATATATGCAAATGTACTAAAAGATATGATACAAGTCAAGTTTTTTTTAAACTTTTTTTGAAATATTTTCAGTTTTTGGTGACCTAGATTCATAAATGCTTGAAAACGTTACATTTAGCTTATCATAATCCATTTCGAAATTTGGTAATTGGTCTAAACAAGTTACCATCAAATTCTTTGTTGTTACTTTATTGTTTGAATAAATGTCATCAATTGATAACGCAAAATTCAATAACTCATAATTAATCTGAGCTGTTTTAAATTCTCTTTGATATTCATTGAAGGTATTTATCTCTTCTTCATTGTTAATCAAATCCAGTTTTTCTTCAATGAATGGTCCTGAACCATGTCTAGTTGAATAACATCTTGTGATGTAATACATATTACGTTCAGTAATATTTAATTTATCTAAAATCTCATGAGCATTTTTACTTGTTGTGTTGGCAAATGTAACATTAGGAAAAACACCATGGTCCATATCTAACATTATCCCTTGCGAACCTTCAAAAATAAGCTCTTTAAAATTTTTCAAATAATCATAGTTTTGAATATCCCAAGTTAAAGTTTCTATTGCTTCATAAAAATCATCGATTTCTGCTTGAATTGCATCTTGCTCTTCACTTGAATTAACAGTGAACTTATAATACACTTTAGAAATATTTTTAACTTTTTCTTTTAGCGTTTCTATGTTTAATAAATCAACAGCATATAATTTAAATGGTGATTCATTTCTTTTCATTGTTTTACCAATTCCAAGTCCACATGTTCCATTAGTTCTATCTTTACCATCACTTCTATTTTCAAACACATCAAAAGGTGTTGTTAATTTAGCCAATGGATGAAAACTCAATTTAGGTAATAAAATACCCTTGGATTTCAACACTTTTAATTCTCTAGCAATTGTTGTTGGATAAAACACGGTGTGTTCACTAAAATAAGATGGAATACTTCTAAGCGTTCCAGAACCAAAATTA
Organism: Ophiocytium majus; assembly: GCA_032358315.1. Classification (NCBI taxonomy): domain Eukaryota; class Xanthophyceae; order Mischococcales; family Ophiocytiaceae; genus Ophiocytium; species Ophiocytium majus. Next base: position 160,383 of record JAULBY010041331.1, read on the forward strand.
GAATGAATGTGTTTTATTCCATTGTACATTACCGTATGACCAGCTTGCTGACCACCACTAAATCTAATTACTATTGGATTATTTGATTTGGAACACAAGTAATCGGTTGTTATACCTTTACCTTCATCCCCATAGCCCAAACCTACAACTATATTTGCTAAACTCATAAATTTATTTTCTTGTGGACTCTATTATTTTCACATAATAGAATCCTGATTTTTATAACATGATATTTGGATTTGTGTCTGTTGATTCTGTTTGAATTTCAACATTTACATCACCATTAACTTCAGGTTCTACGTGTACAACTACTGTATCTACTTTTTCATATGAAGAATTAGAAATAACAATGTCTCTAATAGCATCAGATACTTGCTCACTAGAATCAACCCATACAAAATTTTGACCTAATAAATCTGACCAATATTTTTTAGCGTTACGTGTCTCCCTACCAGGCATAATATGATAAACATGCCATTTCTCTTGAGCTTTAGCCAATATTTGTTCATCAGTAAATGTAGCGATATCGCCATTACCCATAATTTCACTCATTGCTCTTGATGGATAATTTCTTAAATTTGGTTCATCACCAATTGTAAATAAGAAACCTTTTTGACCTCTTTTTTCCCAATGGTCAGTTACTGTATGATTAGCAGCAAAATAATGTGCTAAACCATATGATTCACCACCATTTCCACCACCACCACCTTCGATGTAACTTCTAGTTAACCACATATCCAATTCAGCGTCTCCTGATTCGAATTGACTAATTTGTAATGGATAGCTATCACATTCATGGTCACCAATTCCCAAGAATAATACTTGAGGGTCAGGAATTCCATGTTGAATAATTCCACTCATAATTTTAGGTAAACCATCTTTAACCAATTCGTGTGGTATATGACCCATAGAGCCAGTAAAATCCAAAGAAATGATAATTGGAATAGAGTTTGGATGGGCTTCAGAATCTCTTGATTCTCTGATAACCACACCACTAGGGTTCATTTGTTCATGAATTTGACGCAATTTGTTTTGCGTAAAAATATCATTTACACTTTTGGTTGAATAACCCATTGACACACTTCTTGAAAGTCTGTCGCTGTGTGAATATGAACTACCACCCATGATTAAACAGTTACTTTTTTACCGAATAAGAATTCGAAACGTGTTTGTGCGATATCCAATTCAATTTCAACTTGACGGATTTCGATTGATAATTTAGTATCTTTGGCTAAGATTTCTCTTGAATCCAAATCTTTAGCTAATACTAAGCTTTGAGTATTAGATGGACTAAAATCATACATGTTGTTTCTCTCACGATTTAATCGTTTAAGCTTAGCTGCAATATCTTCTACACCTCTTTTGAAAGTCATTTCAAGGTCTTCAGAAATTGTTTCAGCTCTGTCTTTTAAAATATCTTTACTGTTTCTAGATAAAGATTGATACAATGCACCCTGAATCATTTCAACTTCAGGTCCTTTTTTTGTGTTTGTTTCCATACGTTTATATTTAAATTAATAATTTTATAAGCAAACTTACTACAAAAAAAGAAACCCAACGAATGAATGTTGGGTTTTTTTAAATATTTTTTGAATTCTTTTTTTCGAGACGTTTTTGTTTAGCTTTTAGCTTTTTAATTTGGTCTCTTAACGAAGCGGCCAATTCATAATTTTCTTTTTTAACGGCCTCATTTAATTGTTCATCTAAATCAATTGGTGGTGTAATATCTTCTGCGTTTTCAAATGGTTCATCATTCATGAGTGTTTTAACAATCATTCCTGATTTTTTATACCATATTCTACGCTCAACATAAAAATCATTTTCTTTATAATATTCTATCACATCAGGGTCACCTAATGTCGATTCTAATTCTTCATCTATCTTACCAGCATCCATCCCTTCTGGAGAATTTTTGAAATTAGATATCATATCAATGATTTTTTGCGCTTCATCATTAATTGAATCGTCGTCGTTTTCATCGTCAGAATTATTGAAGAATTCATTAAAAAGATTATCAAATTTACTCATGTCTTTTTCTTTTAATTTTACTTTTTATTGTATTGCGTGTTTGAACTGAATGATATTTCAAAGCTTCAACTGGGTCAATACTGTATAAATACATGAATAAACCAAAGAATATTGCTGTTAATGAGTACATAACACACATTGTCATCCAATAATTGTCGGTCAAAGAATTAATTCCATAAACAACCAAATCGTATCCGAATGGGTTTAAAAATAAAGCTATTGTTACCAACATGTTACCAAAATTTGGTCTCTTTAATCTAAAAGATACAAGAGATAAGATAAACAATAGGAATGCACAACCATAAAGTACGAGCATTGTATCCCAATAACTTTTCGTTAATTCTGTCAGTTTGTAGACCAATATATCGAAACCTAGAGGGTTCAGAAAGGTCGCTGTCATTAGGCAAACTGTCCCCAAGACTTTTCTGCTTATTTTCACTATCACTATCCATGTTTTTGTTTTTAGTTACAATCATTTATGTAGTTATATTAACACAATGATTCTTATTTTCTTGAACAAAGGATGAAAATCAATCCATCCTTTATTAAATTGTTTTATTTAACAGTATCGACTTTAACTGAGTCCACTTCAACACAAGCAACTTTTGCTGAGTCTACTTTTACACATGTTGAATCAACACCACATGATTTTCCTTCTACATTTTTTTGTTTTACACATGAAGCGAAAGTTAAAGAAACGATTGCTAATACTAAAATTAATTTTTTCATTTTTGTTTTTTTATATTAATAAATATGTTATATTTTGGATTTATGAGACCAACCTCATTTTTTATTCAATAAATTTAATTCTCTAATTATTCTATTTAACATCCCTAGGACAAAACCAATAATTATTGAAGCACAAATATGTTTTGACCATTGACCACCTAAAAATGGTATTAAAAAGACACCTGATATAATAGAATAAACCAACCAGTCTATTAAATTATCTTTTGTCGTTATTTCTTCTTTTTCGTTTTTCATTTTTTAATGTATTTTCTGAACGCAAATATACTACGTTTTTTTAAATATGTCAAGTCTTCTTCGTTAGCATATGCCTCACGTTCAAAAGAAATATCCCAATAACCAACACGTTTCAATGCAATTAAATACCAAATATAAAATGGTAAAATACCCATTTCTAATTGTTGTCTTAAATGTATTTTTTCATGATTGATTATTACTTCATTTTCAAGGTCTTTTTTATCAGCTAAAAAAATAAATGGATACAAAGCCAAACCAGCTGGTTCACCACCTAATAACCATCCGAAAAATCTAGTAACCGTTTTACTAACTATTACCATTTATGATTTTAAAAGCGTTTCTTTGATATCAGCAACAACTTTTCTGTGCCCATCACCATAAGGTTCCCAAGCTAAGCCTAATGCTTTCATATCATAATGTTTCACAATAGTACTATATTCAGTTGTTCCTTCTGGAAAACCAACAACATAAATACTATCAGCCAATTCAGCAGCCAAACGAATATCGTGTGTAGAGAAAATCACAGTGTTTAATTCATGTGCTTTACTAATACGTTCCAATGATTGTTTAACTTTATCAATGTTCCCTACATCCAATCCTGAGAATGGTTCATCAAGAATCATGAAATGTTTATCAGTAAGCATTTGCTCAATGATAGCAGTTCTTTGACGTTGACCACCAGATAATTCATTAGGGTATTTGTCTTTATGTGGCATAAGGCCCCAATCTTCTAAATACTCATTTATAAGTGCTTCCTTTTCAGGCTGTGTAAGCTTCGATTTTCTTAAAGCATAGTCACATATACCTTTAATGGTTTTGTTTCTAAAAAGGGTGTATTTTTGGTCTACAAACCCCATATCACCTTCACCCAGTACTTTAGCATCATCCTCATCAAGTGTGTTTAAATCAGTGATTAAAATATCACCATTCATAGGTTTTAACAATCCAGTCATTGCTTTAAAAAGTGTTGATTTACCACGACCTGAACGGCCTAGAAAAGCGATTGTTTGACCAGTTGATGTAATGCCGTCTCTTACAACATCTTTAATTGTAAAAGATACGTCTTTAAGAATTGGCTTATCGTATCCTACTGTGATGTTATTAACAACCAATAGTGTTTTTGTTTCTTGATATCCCATATTTAATCTTGTTTATTTTTGTTTAACATTTCATCTAATTCAATAGATGTCTTTTTTTGAAACTCAGATGGTTCAAATTCTTTTATTTGTGGTGAAATATGATTTACAATTTTTTTAGGTGATGTTAAAAAAATGATTAACATCGACCCTAAAATACCACCAATTGTTGCTAATACGAAAGATATTAAATATTCCATAATTAATCTTTTAGTAATTAGAGTATCTGAATAATCCTTTACGAATCTTAGTTAAAGCGATGTCTAACCCAATACCCACAAGAATAATGATTATTTGAACAGCAACTACTTTTCCATTATCACCACTTCTATCGTTTATCTTAATCAAAACACCTAATCCACCTGCAGCAATAAGAATACTTTCAATACTAACAAGCATCATCCAAACAATTGCAATGTTTTGTCTAACCAATTCAAATACATAATCAATTCTACCTTTAATTACAACTTCCCAAAGAATTTCCCATCGATTACAACCTAAAGTTTTAGCATGGTCAAATTCTTCTTGTGGAATATCTTTAATCATTTGAATAAGACTAGTTATCAAATATGTTGTCATAAATAATACAAGAACCCAAACTTGAATCGTTCTGGCACTAGAAATTAAAATAGTAATATAAAAAGTAATACCAGCTAGTGGTAAAAAACGTAACTTACTAATAAAATTACCCCAACCCTTAAACATTGGAATAGTTGTTAGGTAAGCAAAACCCATAGAGATAATAACAGAGAAAAATACTGCTTGTGCACATAAAGATAATGAGCTAAATAAATTTACTACAAGACCTTCAGACCATAATTGACCGAAACCAGTCAATACCTGCATAGGTGTTGGAAACATGTGTGTGGTACCAATCGACCCTGAAATACCCCAAAATGAAAACAATGTGACTAGCCATATGACTAATATTGTTGTTTTAGAAGACCCAGTTATGTCTTCAAACGGTGTGAAAAATTTTTTTATCATGTTTATACTTTTAATTAATATGTAGCAAAGATACAATATAGTTTTGACATAACCAAACATTTACAATAAAAAAAACCTCTAGATATCTAGAGGTTTTGAATATATGTGTTACGATTATTGTAACAACGTGATTTCTACACGTCTGTTTTTAGCTTTTCCTTGAGCGGTTCCGTTATCAGCAACTGGTGATGAATCACCTTTACCATCAACTAATTGGAAACGATTTCTAGGTACTCCACGGTTAACCAAATAATCAACAACTGAATTAGCACGACCTTTAGATAATTGAAGATTGCTTTCTTTACCACCTACATTATCAGTATGTCCAACAATGTTTAATTTAGACGTTTCTGCTTGAATTAACAAGTTATAGATTGCTTCTAAATCTTTTTCAGAGCCTTGGATTTGTGTACTTGCGTTAGCAAAATTGATATTCCATTGACCCGAACCCATTACTGTTGTTTTTGTAGCTTCGTAACTAACTTTAGTAGTTTTACCAGCATCAACACCTGTAATACTTTTTAAGAAATACAAGTTAACTGCGTCATCATAAGCAACTGGACCTTCAGGTACTGATTTATTATAATCCATTGGATTCAATTCAACCAAATACTTAGAAACTTGTTCGTAAACTGCTTTATATCTATCTACACCATCAGTAATACCGTAGTATTGTAAAGCATCAGCATAATTTAAAACTTTTGTCCCACCAATATTATAATCTAAACCACCGTTTTTACTTATTTGTTCTTGGGTTGCTTTTTGTCCTTTGAATAAATCATACCAGTATTTTGGTTCACCAATTTCACCCATTTTATTACCATCTTTATCTTTACCAAAAGTAGATGCTACAGCTTCTGAAGCTTTTACAGCCCATTCATCATATTGTTTCATTTGATTTGAAGCAGTATAAGTATTTTTCAAGATATTGATAACTTCTTTATCATGTAAAACAGCCCATTCTTTGATGCCTACAAGTGTTGTTGGCATTTGATTTGTAAATTCTTTTGTTGAAATTACATCTGTAAATCCAGTCAAAGAATCGAAAGCCAATTTATCCCCAGGTGTCCATGTCGTAGCACCATCAATTTTATGATTTATCGTTTTACCAGTTAATTTACCATCTTTTACTTCTTTCAAAGGAACTGTAAATCCTGATTTTTGAGATTTGATTAATTCTTTTACTGAATTGATATAGTCATCATTTTCAGATGGTACAAAATTGATTGCATTAGCATCGTAAGTTGTTGGGTCTGGGTTAACTGGAATCTTGTTAATTGAAGCATAGTTTACTGCGATAACCCAGTCACCATCACCAATTACAGATGAAATAACACAACCTCTCATACTTTGTGGGTTTTCTTTCCAAATTTTTGGTCCGATTAATTTATCTTCACCATCAGATAATCCATAAGCACCGAATACTTGAACATGATATTTATTTTTACCAAATTTTGCATCTAATGCTTGTTGTGTTGTTGATATGAAATATGGTATACCATCACCCATGATACTTACAGCAAATGCTGATAAATCTGATTTAGGATATTGTTCACCACTAGCCAACTCATCAGTGAATTTTACTAACATATTACGTAAATCACTCACACCATCAACTCGTTTGAATTCAAGATTTATACCTGAAGCTTCCATAAGCGACCCATCAGTAGTTCTTGGTCCACCATTTGCGGCAAGTAAACCTGAGTTACCATTCCACGCATAACCTGCGATTCTAATAAGACCTTTTCCAGATACTTCTGTTGAAAGTGTAGATGATGGTAACGGTAGTTTAGCCCCTTTAGTTACGTTATTAATATCTAATGTGTTTAGCTCTAAACCAGTAAGCTGTTTTGAAACCGCCACTCTCATCCCAGGCGATGCCACATACGCTGCTCCCATTATTGAACCAAATACACCTAAAATTACAAGTGCTTTTGAAAAGATTGTAAATGTTGCCCATTTTGCTTTTAATTTTTCCATGTTTTAAAAATTTTAATTATTACTATTTTGTTTGACAAAGATAAACATTTTTTTTAAACTACCAAACTTTTTTTATTTTTTTTTTTAGTTTATTATTTGTTTATCCATTTTGATAGTGCAAAGATATATTAATTTTTGATACTACCAAACTTTTTTCATCTTTTTTTCTTTTTTACTGTGGTTAGATGAAAAAATCCACAATTACTACATTTATATGCGACCAATTTTGTGTCTGGCTGTAGATACTTTGTATTTAAATACTTGGCTTTATCTATAGCTTCTTTGTCTGTCGGCCACCTATTCTTAGGGGTTCCAGCTTTAGAAATACAAGTAAACACCCCATTATCTTTACACTTTATCATAATGATTATGTATTAAATTCGCTAATAAGAGAAACTACCCATGTGGTCTAAAACTCTATTAACTTCCTACTTACTCGTTTAGGCTCGGCAATCCCACTTTATATTCGTCCACCACTTTACATTGAGAATACATGGTCATCAATGCTACTCGAACAGTTTATTTAAAATCAGTTACCAAATAAGAGTTTCAATTTAAGTCGTTCCCTACCAAGCTTATCTTGATATTTCGCATACTTGATAGGGTCATTGCTTTTAAAGTTTTTACTCGCAAGAGCTTTTTCTAAAAAAACAATATAGTCTTCAATTTGTTTCTTTGTTACTTTTTGTTTTGGCATTAAAACATTCCACTAAAATTACTACCAGCTTTGTTTTTATCTTCAGATGTTAACACATAGTCTGGGTTAAGATATTTTTTATTATCATTGATTTGAATCGCTCCACTTTCAAGTTTGTTAGAAAAAGCTTCTAAGTTTTCAAATAACTCATCAGAAGATAAATCATAACCACTTGTAAGTGTTTCGATATCTTTAAAGTTACTTGCACTTGTAGCGAAATCATTTGTAATTGTTTCAGAAATAACTTCTAAAGCGAAATCAGCTTCCCAATCACTTGTTGCACCTAAAACGTTTTTAGCGGCTGTTGATGCGGCATTCAATTTACGACCAGTTTCGTATTCTGTTTTCAATCCATCAACCATAGAATCAAATTGAGATAATTTAACATCCATAGATGCTTCTACCATAATTAATCTTTGGTTAATTTTTTTCAATGTATTTGCTCTAGAAGCAAATTTCACAGTGAAATCATTAGATTGATTGAATTTGTTTTCCGAAATTTTAGCTTGACTAAGTTTTTTTAATAAATCAGCATTCAATTGTACGTAAGCATCTTCTTCTTTAGCTTTAGAACCTAACTTATTGACCATATCATCCATTTCGGCTTTGATATTACCACATTTGTTTTTAAGTTTCATCGCTTCCAATCTACTTTCTTCAGCTGTATTTTTAGAATTAGACGCTTCAATTTCCATATCATGCATAAGTGTATTTAAATTAGACTTTGCAATACGGAAAGTACTGATACTTTGAATCAATTTTTGTCTTGTTATAGCTAACTGGTCAAATGGCTTATATTTAATAAGCATTTTGTGTAAACCTCTTGTTAACATTCTAATACCTTTAATGATAACTGGTAGCGCAATTACTAAACCAACAACCAATAAACCAGTTGCGGCTGCAGCCATGAATTGACCAATTGCTTGAAAAATTGGTGGTAATACATAAACCCATGCACCATATGCTATGGCACCAAACGCACCTAATTGAAGGAACCAAAATAGATTCTTTTCACCTTTTCTAAAATTGTCTACTTTTGTGACAATTTGACTTTCACTATAATTTTGCATTAATGGATTCTTCATGAATGGTAATTCCATTAAATTTACTTTTGTTGCTGTTTTTTCCATGTTTAATTATTTTAAATTGTTGATAATTCCTTGTTTTACTTGTTCAATAGTACTTAACACTCTATCTTTAGCGATAATGTTAGCTTGTTGTTTATACTCAATTTCATTAAGCTGTGGTTGATATTTATTACCAATTTCAGCTAATTTACGTTGTCTATCTTCCAATTGAATTTTTAGTGCTTCCATTTGTTGTTTGATTGTTTCAACTTCATTAAGCAATGATTCATTTTCACGTGTTTTGTCACCTTCGATACCTTGCTTTTTAGTATTACCTTGAGCAACATAACCATTGAACTGATTGTTAATTTCGTTTATGTAATAATCAGCACCTTGAATAAGTTTTTCTTTGGTAATGGTTTTATCCATACCATTAGACATAGAAAACGCCATAGAATAAACTGGTGCGTTTTGTGCACCACCATTTAATACCAATTGATGATACTCATAAAAATCAAAACCAGGCTGATTCATCGAATCAAAACCTTGTTGATATATCGATAAGGCTTTATCAATAAATTCTTGTGGCACACTACCCGTATTAACTGGCGTTGTTGGTGTGTATGAAAATGATGGTTGTATATTTGGTTCCGCAGATGGGAAGCCAAATGATGTGGGTGCTGTTTCATTGGCACTTGGAAACTTCAAATTTGAAGTTGATGGTGCTTGAACAGGTTCCTTAGCTTTTTCAGTTGGTTCATCACTCTTGATGAAAATTCCTTTTAAATCCATAAGTTTAAATTTTAAGTGTTTAACATATTGAGAGCAAATATATAACTAATTAATCAATCTACCAAGTATTTTTAAATATTTTTTTTACAATATTTTATAAAACACAAATTGCCAGCCTAAAAAGACCAGCAATTTCTTTCGAAAAGCAAGGTCCAAACCTTGCGAATTTTCCATTTAGTTTCATGTCGGCAATTTCGGACAGAACTTCAATAATAAGCGTACATTTAATTTTATAAACTACTTCAAGTAGTTAACTTAATCGCCCAGCTTTACACTGAATTTTAGACCACAGGCGATGTGTTTCACTCAAACACATTTTTCGAAAGCGCAACATATGAGCCAATATGTTTAGATTTTTTGATTTCCTTCTCTTTCAGTAATCATTTGTCTTACCAATTTTTTAACCTGTCAACAACTACTGGGCAGAAGCGTTGTGTTCAACTGTTATTCCCAAGACCCCTTTTGTAAGACCTGAACGAGGCATCGGCCATGACATTTAAGCGAACATCACAAACTCAAATAAAAGGAACTCAACTCTTTTACTTGTTGTTACACATAAGTATAACTTGAAAAAATAATTAAAACAATCATCATTACAGTATGATGTAGGTGCCTCAGACCGAACTTACGGAACCCAATTGGATAACAAACATCTTCTGTATAGATTATAACGTATAGACATTCCAAGCCTAATTGGTTTTGATTACATCGTCAAGCCGCTAAGCCTAATGTCACTTGCCAGACCTTACTGGCATTAGTATGGAAACGTTATCTTGTTATTACCAACCTTGTTTTAATTAAGAACAGCGGCTCAAGGGAATATTATACCTTGATTCTAGAATCGTTCACTTTTAAGTTTCGCCCCCTGTATAGATAGTTAAATTTCTATCAGATGCCCATGGTCAGCCATAGCTCTTTTTCTCATATCCCAAATGTGGGAAAGGGAGCCACCTCTTAAAAGCTACTTGAGCTTGTTCTTTGAATAAATTTAGAATTAGCTTTGTTTACACCATCAAAGGACAATAATAAACACATTTTACTAAATTCATCTGCGCAGGGAGAGGGATTCAAACCCCCGACATTATTTTATCTCATCTTTTATCAACTTAGACGATTTACGTCAGATAGGTTAATATGGTTCAATCAGCAAAAGCTAGTGGACCAAAACTAGGCATAAAATACGCTCTATCAACTGAACTACCCCTGCAGATAGATAACAAAATTAATTTTTTTCTTTTTCGTGCTCTAACCAACTAAGCTAACCGCCCCAATGGGACCGTGTGGGACTCGAACCCACGTCACGAGCTTAACAGGCTATAGATTTTTGGTTGCTGTATTAATTTTTTATATCTACTTGTTACAATCTAAGCAGTTTCCCACTTAGATTATAAATTACATTACTTACGATTACCGTCACCGATGTTAATTGACCCTACAGAACCTGCTTTAGCTCTTTCGATACCAGCACTTCTTTCAGAATCTAATTGTCCGTACAATGTTACAACTTGTTCTTTCAAGAAAGAATTTTGTGTTTCTAATGTACCGATTTTCGCAGCATTTTCAGCAGCAACTGCTTTGTTTTCAGAATGAAGCAATTTGATTGCATTTTCGTAATCTGATTTCAAAGATGATGTTGCTTGTGCAACTTGTTTTTTAGCTTCTGCATCAGCATTAGCTTTAGTTTCAGCCAAATCTTGACGTAAAGATTGTAATTCTTCACCAGAAATTGAAACTTTACCTGTACTTCTTAAGAATTCAGTAACAACTCTATCTGTATTTGATTTGAAACTCAAATCTAAATCCACACTTAATTGACGTTCTTTCTCTGTGAAAGCTACTTCCAATGCAGCAATAGCATCTTCTTTGTTAGCGACTAATAAAGTCAATTCTTCAGCTTGCGCTGATAATTTTCCAATTGTTCCAGTTGCTAAATTTAATTCAACTACCGCTTTTGTGATTTGTTGTGCTGCTTGTCCTAATACTAATTCTGTGCTTGCAGTTGCTTTTTTTTGTGTTGGTTTACTTACCGCCATTTTACTTAAAAATTTACTCTTATATTATGATTATTATATCCTTATTTTATATTACAAATATACTACACAAACACTCACAAGTCAAGTAAATTTTTATTTATTTTTGAAATATTTTCTCTTGTAACGTGTTGATAATCAGCTGATTATGAGTAAAATGTAACGTGTTAATATTCAGCTATTTATACTCTAGTTTTTAGAGTTTCAATCTCTTTATTGATACGTTTGATATCTGAATCCGTCAATGGAATTTTAACATCAGTTGTATGTTTTTGTGTTTTCACACCACTTTTTAATTGCTTTTCACGCATTTCTAAAACTCTAGCTCTTCTAGATTTCTGTGCTATTGTTGCCATAATAAAATATTTAATTTAGTACCCAAGGCAGGATTCGAACCTGCGTTACCTATTGCTGTGCTACCATTACACCACTAGAAGGAATCGAACCTTACTTTCCCTCTACTGAGGGGTGCCCTACCACTGGACGACCTGAGTATTTTCGTGATTTTGCATCGTATTCTATGTTTGATGCAGGTTTCAATCAGTGTATCACGATTACCTTGCTGCTGGACCAATAGAAGTCAAATTTTGACCTAGGCTACTACAGTCTCTCATAGGTTATTCTTTCGAATTAGCCACCTGTATAGAAGCTCCCAGTCGGGAAGAAGGGAGTCGAACCCTTCAGCAACTAGTATACGGTCTTCACGGACCTGCTGCCCTTATGCCATCCCCGTTATAGGCTTCCAAATATTATCAGAAGCCTGATTTTTAAATTTACAAATAACATATAAGGTCTGTTTTAATTGGTAAAATAAAAACCCTTCTTAAATACTCACAACATTTTAATTTACTATTATACTCATTTTATCTATCACAAAAAATTCAAACTGGTTCCAAGCAGTTAATGTTTTACCACACAAATTTGCTAATTGTGATAGTTTTTCTAAATTACCATAAATTATTTTAGTACAGATAACTGATTTACTACGAAATATAATTTGCTGTATGCTATTTTTGTGGTGAGAACAGGATTCGAACCTGTGACACCCGCATCTTCAGTGCGGTGCTCTACCAACTGAGCTACCTCACCTTGTGTTAGTCACGTCTGTAGGGCTTCTGACGTAGTTACCTATGATTATCTTTTTACAACCCCTAATAGAACTAACCTTTTGGTTGTCGACACCTTTATCGACTGTATTTCTTAACGTCTTTTTACCAATAAATGATAAAACTTTGAAATTGTTTTACTTGTCACATCAAACGTTTTTTTACCAGCAAAATCATTTAAAGAATTTTCTAAAAATTCACCATAATTTGATAATTGAAGCGCACCATAATTAATATAATCATCTTCATCAGCTATTTCAACATCAATTATTTGTTTTGTCATCATTGATTCATCACTAATAACTATGATATTATCACCATAATTACAATTACGTTCAAAAATTTCAATTTGTTCAAATAATCCTTTTCCAATTGAAAGAACTTCTTCGCTGTAACCCATTGCAATATTTGTTAAATCAGGTACCACAACTAAATATTCACATTCTAACAATTGTTTATGTGAATAAGCACCACCATTGAATTCAACAACATTAACATCATACAAGGAAAGTGTTTGACGAACTTTTGAAACTAAATCTGGATTTGACCTATTTGATTTAGCCAAATAAATACGTTTCATTATTTCGTTGCTTTTGCAGCTTTGGTTTCATCAGTGAACCATTCAGCTTTGATACCTTCAGCAACTTCGATTTCAACGTCTTTTAATTCGATTTCCATCTTAAGTTTATGAATACTTTCAACCCAAGTTTTAGAATTAAAATTCTTCCCACCAGGTCTCAAATCATAAGTGTTATCTGGACTCAAATCAGTCAAATCAAGTAATTTTGTTGACAATTCTCTTTTCTCAGATTTAAGTCTTGAAATGAAATTATCTAATTCACCTAAAGTGCTTTCAGCTAAAATTTCAGCTCTTTTACTTAAAGTCGATGCGCTATCAGAAGATAACATTAGTTTAAATTTACTCATAATTATTAATTTTTAATTGTTTAATCCAACACTGTGTTGGTTTCTTTTTTTTAACAATGCAAACCTACTACGAAAAGTAATACAGTGCAAGGTAAAAATTCAATTATTTTAAAAATAATTTTTAAGTATCTGATTTTTAATAAAATAACCCTTTGATTTCTCCACGTTTTAAACGGTCCATACGTTTAATGTTTTTATTATATATTTTATTATCAAAATCTTTCATTAATGATTCAGGTATTATTATACCATATTTTTCAAAATCTTCAAGTATTTCTCTTTTCAAAAATGTTCCCTCACTTATACCCTCAGCCCATTGGTCCGACCATAAACCCCACGACTTTTTACCAACAATTACCCCTTTAACAATATTAGGGTGTCGGGTTATGATTGGTTTACCACCACCATATTGACCATTATCAAATTTTCTGAAAGTGTTTTTACCTTCTGATTCATTAACATCGAATTCAACTTTGACTATTGCCCCACAAAAAGACAATAAACCAAGCCTATAAGATTTTAGGAAAAAGTTGAATATTTCGTTGAAATTATTTGAATACTTGGTAAGCTTCCTATCTAGTCGGCTACCAGTATCATCTTTACGTATTTGGATACGTTCTTGTTTGTTTAAATGGCGGGACAGCCGTCACCCCCAACTTGTAAATTTTTCATGTGTTTAAATTTTTTATTTAACCAATTTAATTTTTGTTTGTCTATTTTACAATTAGATTTTACAATATGACCATCGTTAAATAACTTAATCATATTATCCATTGTAATAATAGGGTAATCTTTATCAAAATTAGCATTTGGATGTGACCAACCTAATTTTACTAGCCAATTCAATATAGCATCTTTATCAATATCTAAATAATCATCTGTTGTACCATTACCACTTCTTTTTGATAATTTATCTTTACCATCAAATAATAACCCAGCATGCTGTACATTAGGAAATTGTTTTATTCCGTATGCTGCAGATATCATATCCCAGATAAATTGTTGTTTAGGTAAATTTGTAATATGGTCCACACCTCTTATGATATCAGTAATGTCGTAATCATAGTCATCAAGTGTTGAAGCGAAATTATATGTTGGATAACCATTATCTCTAAGGATAACCATGTCATAATCTCCCATGTTGATGTTAAGCGTTCCATCATCTTTTTTGAAACCAATCTTTGTGGCCACTTGATGATATCTTGCAAGTCTTGTACTTTGCTTAAATGTTACATCATGGTCCAATCCGAAATATTTCATTTGTTGATATATGAAATCAATATCAGCTTGACTATTTCTTGCTGTATCGGTATCATCTATTCTTAAGATGAATGTTCCGTTGTTGGCCCTACTTAACAAATAGTTAAATAAAGCAGTTCTAAGTGTCCCTAAATGAAATTTTCCAGTCGGAGACGGAGCTATTCTTGTTTTCATAACTATTTGTTTTAATTTTTACAACCATTTTCTAATGCTATTCATTTCCCAAGTAAAACCGACAACAATTTTATCAGCGTCAGATTTATGGTTTTTAATGAATTGGTAATCAAAAATATTACCCATTGGATTAATGGCTTTAACTTTTACTGAATAATTTCCAACAACGTATGTTGGAGTTTCAACTACTTCAATTACTTCTACTATCATATTATTTTATTTAGTTGAGGAAGAGGGACTTGAACCCTACGCTACCACCCGTCTAGGTGGCCTTCTAACCAGTTAAAGTATTCCCCAAGTTTAAAGATATACATTCGACAAAATGCTCTTTAACCATTTCAATTAGCAGCGACACTAGGATTCGAACCTAGAACTTTGGCGTGACAGGCAGTTTTGAATGCTGAACGTAATCTTCTTTAACAGATTAACCTTTTTAACACTATTATACCATTTAACTATATCGCTATGGTGGAGTTGACGGGAGTCGAACCCGCATCCTTCTACGTGCAAGGCAGATGCTCAGCCAGTTGAGCTACAACCCCAAAATTCATGTCTTTCCATGATGTCAAATGGTTTACAATGACTACGCTAACCATTAAACCCTGCGTGGAGATACCGAGCCTCGAACTCGGTTCCGCTGGGTGCAAGCCAGCAATTTTGCTCCTAAGTAAACTATATCCCCAAATAAAATTAGGTGGTAGGCTGTGTATGACCTATTACTTAGGACTCTCGTGTCCTAAAACCACAAATACCGATGAATTAAATCATTACTACCATAATGGCGTTTCGATATCTAATTTATAGCGGTCCTAGAGGGGGTCGAACCCTCATTTTAGAGCAGAGACAGTGCAATTCCCCTTCCTGTGGGGCTTATAGGACCTAATATTTTGTCACGCATTGGGGCTCGAACCCAAGTTTCCTGCTCAGCGCAGGAGTCCTAACCACTAGACGATACGCAATAACTATCTTAAAACCGACTGGCATCAGTTATCTAATAGAGCGGCTTTGATTCCACTTTTCGGATGCCAGTCCTACTTCGCTTTATCTCACCATTTTTGTACTCCCGAAGGGAATCGAACCCTCCTTCTCAGGTCGAAAACCTGATGTCCTAACCGATAGACGACAGGAGCAATTTATAGTAGCCCATACGGGAGTCGAACCCGTCTTTTACCCGTGAAAGGGGCACGTCCTAGCCGATAGACGAATGGGCCAAATTAATTGGCGGTGTACACGGGCATCGAACCCGCAATCTCTTGAGTGACAGTCAAGAATGTTACCAATAACACCTCTACACCAATTTTACCCGATTTTCTTTTATTTTTCAGAATGTGGCATCGGGTTAACCTACTGCTAGTGGAACCAACTGGAATCGAACCAGTGACGCAGGGGTTCTTCCCCTCGCTCTACCAACTGAGCTACAGTTCCTGAGCGTGTATTTACCCTTGCAAGGGTTGTAGAGGAATACACCACCTAATTCTACTATTCTGCGGTTATAACGGGAGTCGAACCCGCTCCAAGCTGCGTGACAGGCAGATATCTTAGCCGTTTGACCTTATAACCATTTTTGTGGCTCCAGTGGGGCTCGAACCCACGACACCTAGAGCTTCAATCTAGTGCTCTACCAACTGAGCTACAGAGCCATTATTTTGTGGAGAGAGTGGGATTCGAACCCACGACACCTGACTCTTCAGGCCAGTGCTCTACCAACTGAGCTACCTCTCCAAATTTGGCGGTCTATACGGGACTCGAACCCGTGACCTACGCAGTGACAGTGCGTTATTGTAACCAACTCTACTAATAGACCAAATTTTTGTAGCCCTGACGAGACTCGAACTCGCATTGCGCACCTTGAAAGGGTGGCTTCCTATTCCGTTTAGAAGACGGGGCCATTTTATTGCATAAAAAAAGTCTGACTTATTACGGTCAGACTTCTGTTCTTTTATATTAACGAGTTCGTTAACTTAAAACATGGGTTGACCTTCCGTGAGAGTAATCCTCTTCGGCTGCGAAAAATGCAAAATCAAATATGTTAGTTAATGTTCTCATAGTTTCTAATTTTTATGGGTATTACCCCGTTGTTTAATAAATATATGCAAATGTACTAAAAGTTTTAATACAAGTCAAGTTTTTTGTTGTTTTTTTTTTATTTTTTTATTAATTGTTTTTCTTTCCATTTAAATTCACCAATAATCTCACCTTTTTTAATAGTGTTTTCATTAGCTATTTGTAAAAATTGATTCAAGTAAATTTCTACTGTAAATCCTTCAGGGTGCATTAATGTTGCCCAATTTTGACTTTCACCGAATCTCCAACTTAAAAGTTTCCAACCTTTTCTAAATGTTTCTTCAAACACATAAATCGGTAAACTATCTGAATTATCTTTAGGTCGATTCCATTTGTTATAAACACCCCATTCAAGAAATGCTTTTGGGATTGATTTATCCTTATTCAATTTAGTTAAAAACCCAGTTTTACTTAAATCTGAATTTTCTCGTAATTTTAGTAAGTATTCGTCCTCACCTAAAATATCGTTTTCTTGATATAATTTCATACTTTTTAAATTAAGAATCTAACATTTTTATTAATAATTAACGATTCAATTAAAATTTTTAACGTATAATTATAATGACTAGTTGATTTATGAAATTCTTGAGCTTCCTTATCTTTAAACACTTCATAAACGATGAAAGTGTTTTCTTGTCTAGAAACTTGAAATAAATTGTATTCTATACAACCTTCTTCTTGAAGAGATTTTGTTTGTAATTCTTCAAACAAAAGTTTACATGTTCCAATGTTTTCTTCAGCAACTGTAAATTCAGCTAGTATTTTTATCATGTTTTTAATTATTAATGATTTTCACCACAATATTCAAAGTGTTATCCATGATTATATTGTTTTGATGTAGCAAAGATACAACAATATTTTAAACTACCAAATATATTATGGTTTATTTTTAAAAAATTTCTCCATTTTCCTTTTTGATAACAGCTCCAACAATATATCACCATGACATAATGCTGGTTTACAAAAACATCCAAGCACCTTACCTTCAAGTTCATGCAACGAATCCATCAATTCAGGACTGGCCAAAACATGTTCTCGATACTTTGATAATGCTTCTTCCTTTGAATCAACAATTTCAGCAGCTAATGTTGGTCGGTCTTTTATTATTGTAAAAGGACAACCCCATTTTGAACCTCTTCCTATATAAACATCAAAAGGTTCGTGTTTCATATTAACTACTCTAGTCATTATTTATTCAACGATGTATACAATACCTATTGGTGCGCCATCAGGACCATTATCATCCATACCTCTAAATACTTCTACACCATTATTAGTTACAATAAAATACCCAGCATTAATTTTAGCTAAATCAGGTATTCCACCACCAAACCAAAGTCTAGTTCCTTTTTTAACTTGAAACGTAGCTGAATATATGTTTTCAGAATACAATGATTCAAAAGATAACAATTTTGTATTAACAGTTACCTGAAATGGTACACTTGCTCTTTTGATGTGAATTGTTCTCATATTTTGAGAAACTGGAATTGGTTCGAAATAACTTTCGCTAGTGCAAGAAGTTAATAATAACGCTAAAACTAATAATCCAAATACTTTTTTCATAATGTTGTTTTTTAATAATTACTATGCAAATTTAAATATAAAAATATTACTAACCTAATTTTTTGTTAATTATCTTTATAATAAATATTTTTCTCATTGAAATCCATTGTTCTGTTTAAATTTTCAGTAACATAAATAGAGTTAATTTTATCCAATATAGTTGAATCCGTGATTTCAATACTTTCTTTTATTGCTTTAGAAAATAAGAAATTTGATTCATCAATTTCTTGATATGTTGTGTTTACACAATACAAATTAGCTTCCATGTATTCAGAGATAATCATCCCAGTATATAGTCCTTTAAGACCATATTTCAAGAAGAAAACATCAGCATTACACCAAATGGCAACACATTGTTTTTCTCTTAATAAATAAACATAATCACTAGTGATTATACCGTTATATTCACCATCAAACAAACCTTTTTCACAACCATGGCCCATCATGATAATTCTATCATGTTCTTCAATGGCTTTTCTAATAAGTCTTTTACCAATACTACCATTTATAATGGTCCAATCTTTACCCTCATAAATTTTGGATAAAAAATCAGTTGTTGGGTCCGATGGATGTATGACAAGTGTTTTCATGTTATTGTAATTTACAGTTTTTTAAATAAACCCAAGAATCTTTTGTTGTAATACAGTAATCACCACAATGTGGTATTATACCTAAAACTTCAATAGGGCCTTTATCTCTATGAATAATTGTATCTCCAATGTTTAATTTGGTCACATCAATTTCTTTATTAATTTCCAGTTTTTCTTTAGGTTTAGCAAATTCAATAAAATAAATAGCAATAAGCTGTAACACAATAATAAAAAGCGGATAAAACGTTATTGACTTGAAACCGTATCTAATTGCTGCTGATAAACACACACCAATTATAATTGATTTAAGAATGATAATTATTTTCTTATTCATAAGTTTTTTATTTTTGTCAAAGATATAAATAAAAAATGACACTACCAAACGATAATGTCATTTAATTTAAATGCTTGGCATGTAAATTCTTAATAAACCATTCAACACATCTTTTGTTTCCTTATTGAAGGATTTATTTTTATTTTGATTATAAAACGTCATAAACGTACTAACAACCTTATTAAATTTAAAACTTTCAGTATAATCAAAAATTGTTTTTTTGAATGATTCGATATCTACTGTGTCTTCACCTTCTTTATCCATCAATCCTTTCCATCTTGATATAAATCGTTTAATTCCGATAATGTTTTCATCATCAAAAGCACCACCATCAAAATAATGACCAATAAACATCAAATAAAATCTCAATACATCTGGGTCATAATCATCTGGGCTAACAACATTACCAAGACTCTTGGACATTTTCTCAACTACATCACCCATTTTTGTCTTAGTCTTCTTAAGTATCATACCTTGGTGGACCAATTTTTTAAATGGTTCTTGAAAATCAATGAAATCCATATCATACAAGAACATTGTTATGAATCTAACATATATCAAATGCATACAAGCATGTTCACTACCACCTACATATAAATCCACTGGTTTAGGTGTTATACCTTTCATAATACAATAAATGATTGTATATAAACTACTATCAACAAATGTATCTAACGTATCAGTTTCACCTTTTAACGGTATAGGACAACCCCATTTTCTTTGTCTTGAAACACACCAATCATGTTGATTTGCAAGCCAATTTCTTTGTGATTTTTTGGTACTTTCTGGATAATCAACATGGTCCAAACCATCGATAAGTCTTTGTGTATAATCAGTAATTCTAAAATACCATTGATTCATTGTTTTAGTTTCAACTGCAGCTTTGCATCTTTCACAAGAACCATCTTTTACCTGTTCTCTGGCCAATACTGTTTCACAACTTGGACACCAATCAACATCACCATCTTTCTTGTAGGCAAGACCCTTGTTATACAACTGTTTGAATAACCATTGTGTTCGTTCAATATATTCATCATCAGAAGTCACCAATAATTCTTCATATTGCGTATTCATACGTTCCATTTGTTTGCGGAAGTTAGCGATGTTTTCGTATGTCACATCTTTAGGGTCTCGACCCATTTTTCTGGCATAATTTTCTGCAGGTAATCCAAATGCATCATAACCGAATGGTTGAAACACATTATGACCTATATATCTCAAATAGTTACAATAACTATCCATAATAGCGTAATTATACATGTGACCCATATGCAATCCGTTACCAGAAGGGTATGGGAACATTACCGCTACGTATTTATCTTGATTTTCCATGTTAATATTTTAGTTAGTAAAGATATAAATAAAAAATGGTATTACCAAACGATAATACCATATTTTTGTACCCACAGTGAGATTCGAACTCACACTGGATGGCTTCTTAGACCATTGCCTCTTCCGATTGGGCTACATGGGCAAATACAAGATAGTTAAATTGCGTGGATTTGAACCACTTCGTTCGCATTTTAAGTGTGAATTTTTAACCGTTTTTAGTTTGCTGAAACTATCTTTTAGTACGTCCTGTAGGATTCGAACCTACGACCCTCTACGTGTAAAGCAGATGCTCTGAACCAACTGAGCTAAGGACACATTTTTTTAAATTGGTATATGTTCAATTCTATAAGCATAATTATATCCACTATCTTTATTATGACTTCCATAATAAGTTCTCAATGAACATTTTATTTTTTCATTTTGTTTATAAAAAGCATAATATACTTCTTGTTCTTTTATATGGTCCAAATACATAATACCGAAAATATATTTTTTATCAATCATATTATTTAATTTAGTACCGATGACAGGACTCGAACCTGCAACCCTTTCGGGGCTAGTTTCTAAGACTAGCGTGTATACCATTCCACCACATCGGCATGTGAGAGACCCAAAAACTAACCATCACAATAAGGACCTAATACCTCATAATATTCTCATTTTTGGTTTTACCTCTCTAGGTTTTTTGTACCCCCAATGGGATTCGAACCCATACTGTACAGGGTTTAAGTCTGATGCCTCTCCCAATTGGGCTACAGGGGCGTACAATTTTTATGTGTTAAAACTAGCCTAGCGTGTTGCACCAAAACTAGCCTACCATGTTCATTATTATGAACAAAACACTTAATAATGTTCATAATAATGAACATTTGTAACCTCGGTGGGAGTCGAACCCACACGGACATTACTGCCCACTGGGGCTTAAACCCAGCGTGTCTAACCATTCCACCACGAGGCCATGGTTTTGCTTATTAAGGAAAGCATCGGTAAAACCTTTGTTTTTAATTACGCCATTGCGTTTTTCTGTAACTTTTCCAGTTATCCTCTGGATTTCTGTTTCTGTTACACCCTCTTCCAAGTGAACATATTGGACAATTAGTGTTAAGAGCTGATTTGTAACCTTTGTTTGTTGTTACAGTTTTAAGAATTTTCTTGTTCTTCATGGTTCGATATGTGCGTTAATGTGCACCTACCAAACTCTTCAATTACAATATCTTCTTCTAATTCCATTTTACCTAAAGACTCGATATACGGTTCTAAACAAGCATGATGAACTATTTTCTTTTGGTGCATCACATTCAGACAACCAATCTCTTGATGACAATATTCGCATGTAAATCTCATAATTTCTATTTTTAGTTATTGTTATTCTTCGTTTATTAAGTGAGAGGATTTACTCTCAAATAATTGTCTTTTACCTCGTAAACCTTCAAGAAACCCTAATTCTTCCCATTTTTGATGGGTCTTTTCTCTAATTTCTTTCATTTCCCTCATCAATCTTTCTTTATCAGTTTTATATACATCAACACATTCTAAATGTATGATATTAAAATCAATAACTTTGTATTTACCAAGTTCAACGACTTCATTACATTGTTTACAAATAAACATATTTTATAATTTTTGGTGAGGACGGTTGGATTCGAACCAACGACCTTCTGCGTGTAAAACAGACGCTACTGAACCAGCTGAGCTACGCCCCCAAATTTGGTAGGATTAACCTACCTTTATAAATTCTTCATTCTTGATTGCTTTCCCTATCCATCTTATCAATTCGGAACCTCTAATTTCATTATTAAATGTTGTTGTCCCTAAGTCTTCAGATAAAATCATTTCATTTATTTTACCACTAAATTTTTGTTGTGTTCCAAAATAAATCATAACATCAATTGAACGTTCTCTTTCGACTGTCTCAACCGTTGATATTGGAAATTGATATGTTCCTTCTCCAATCTTAACTGTGTAAAACATTTTACCACTTACATAATGACTAAATTTAGCCATTTCTTTAGATTTGTATAAATCTTTCTTAATTTCGTTTAACTCTAACATAATTTTATTTTTTTGAAGCATGTACTGGAATCGAACCAGTGTGCGGGGTTTTGCAGACCCCTGTATATCCCCTCTACCAACATGCCATATTATATTCATAAAAAAACCCATCTTGTTCAGATGGGTTTAGTTGTTGTGTTGTATTTTTAACGATACAAATTAACAGACATAAGCCACCCTATTCGCTGTAAGCAAACATAAGACTAAAAGGACTAGGTTGTTAATTGTTCTCATTTTTTTTTGTTTTAATGTGAGGTTATACCTCGTTGTTTAATAAATATATGCAAATGTACTAAAAGATATGATACAAGTCAAGTTTTTTTCTAATTATTTTTAAAATATTTTAAACCTATTGACAATATAATCTATTTTTCTTATTATTGAAACTATGGGATACGTATATTTACTTTTACAAATTGACTCCGATGGCCTTGAGAGCCACAAAATCGGTATTACTAAAAATGACCCTAATAAAAGGGTAAAACAACTAGCTACTGGTAATCCTTTTACCATTAGATTACTTAGACAATATCAATCTGAAAACTACCTTAAAGTAGAACGCTGGATGCACCGTAAACACTTCGCTACCAAAACGGAAGCCAAAAACGAATGGCGTACATTACCAGCTGAAGCTGTCTTTTCTTTTTTAGATGATTGTAAAGAAGCTGATGATACCATCAAATTTCTATTAGAAAATAATTCTCTTTACGATTAATCTTCAAACGTTTGTACAATTCTATCCAAAAAATTACTTGAATGGTCAAATGTACTTGATGATTTAGCTCCAGATAAAAACGTACCTAATGCGATACCACCTTTAATAGGTCTTAATTTAGCTTCCGCTTGTGCTTTGGTTTTTACACCTTCTTCTTTTAACCATTCAATAATGGGTTCTTTACTACCAATCATGGCGTAACATTCTAATGCATCTTGTGTCATAATATTAATATTTTTAAATTATACTTTATCAATTGAAAATAGTCCCAGCTTCTTCATACCCAATTCTAAATCAGAAATCAAGTTTGAAAACAGTTCAATATTTTCAGGGTTATCTTTTATGTAATGTGTTTCATACAATTTATTAATCTTTTTACAATGATTAACAAGACTATCAAACAAAATGTTTGGTGATAATGTTACTCTAGCTTTTAACTCATCAAATTTAAGCTCTTTAGACGCAAAATCTTTTATGTCTTTAGTACTAACACCACAACTCTTAATATGTGCCATTGTGTAGCTTAAATACAAGCCTAGTGACAATTTTGGATTAGATATCAATTTAGTATCAATCGATTTACTAGATTTTGGTGTTGATTTCAAAATCTGACCAGCAATAATATTATAAACCAATTTTATATCATTATTGAATTGACTCATTAATCCATCGATGAATTCATCCATATAAATTACATTACCCTCACTGCTTGACATTTTCTTACCATCTAAAAGAACTAGACCTAAACCTAAATGATTAGTTTTAGGAAATAGTTTTTTTAATGATTTGAAATGGTTATCTTGTTCAACACCTGTTAAATACAAGGTAGTATCGTTAAGTGTACTGGCCAAAGCCACATCTTGATAGAAATACGAAGTTGTTCCGTTGCTTTTAACGCCAACCAATTTTTCATCACCCAAATCAAATACTTTAACACCTGCATAATCACCTTCACCGTTGGTTAATAATGAATCATCTTGTAATTCCATTTCTGATGCAAAATAATAACCATCAACCTTATAACCAAAATTTTTACAATGTTTTTCATAATTGGCCAATGCAATATCTTTTTCAACTGAACCTTCTAAGGTATCACCGAAAATTGCGATGAAGTTATTACCAACACCTAATTTTTGTAAGGCGTTAGCAATAATTAAATTAGAAAAATGTCCAACATGTAAGTGTTTGTTCAAATTAGGACTAAAACCATCAACATATTCATATGGTTTTAAATCATTGAATATGCTGCTAATATCAGTCATTTCATGAATCAAAATATTGGTATACGGTCCAGATTCAACAAGTATAAAACCCCAATAATGCGCCCAAGAGATAATCTCTTGTGATGGTTTCCCATATACACAAAAGTTAAACCCTAATTCAGACGGTGTTGTTTTTATTTTGTTTATATGTATTTTCATATTACAATCTTTTTCTTGTTATTGGTCTACCACCATAAAAATTTGTTCTAATTTGGATTAACAATTCATTAACCAATTCAGGTTTTACATTTTTAGGTAAATCCGCTGTTTTGAATATTTCATCAATTGAATTCAATTCTTTATCAGCAATTTCAATAAGTCCATCTAAATCAACTTCACCACGTCTAATTGTTAATAATTCAGCAGCGTCAGGTCTTCTCACAATAATACCCTTACCTTGGCCAATTTCTTTGGCCATTCTGATAAGACGCATACAATGCATCATGTTTTTACCATCAATTCTTTGACCATGCCCTTTAACCTCAACGTATCTGGCTTCATTACGGTTTTCTAACCATTCTAAATACTCTTTGTAATCTTTACAATGTTCTGAATAACCATCTTTGTTATAAACGATTGTAGCAAATGATTTTTCACCCTTAGGTATTGATGATAAACGTAATTGATTTGATAAACCGTAGTTTTCTTTAACATTTTTTTGAGATACAAGACCATATTCAAGTATTTCATCATTAGTTAAGTCATTAGCTTGTCTTTCACTAATTTTACCGTCACATTCTTTAAAAACATCACCAACTTTAACAAGACCTTTGTAACCTAAACCCATTGGTTTTCCAGCGTCTCTAAGAACTTGTTTAAGATTCTCTCTCGTTTCTTCATTATGATTTTCACCATGTATCATAGCTGCTGTTTTATCATAAAACAAAGCATAAACATCACGACCATTAGGAACGTTTACTGCACCAATGAATTTTTCGTCATATTGACGAGTTGTATTCCATTTTCTCCATGGAATAGCTTTCTCACCATCCAATACATAACAGAAATCTAATAAATCTTTACGAGTTACCTTGTCTTTCTCCCAGTTTTGTTTTTTGTTAAGACCTTTGGCTTTACTGATTTGTTGTCTAGCGTAACCACCAAAAGAATCTTTACAACCTTTAGTTATAAATTGTTCTTTGTTTTCAAGAATAATATCAAACAATGGATGTTTTGTGATGATACAATCTTCAGGGCTATTTAACAATTCAAGAACTGTTGGGTTACTAGTACCTAAAAGTTCTAAGAAATGTCTAATTTCCCATCCAGTATAATCTTTGTTTACATTGATTTGTTTAACGTAATTTAACCCAAGAATATTTTCTTCGGGTAAAATATATACGAATTTTTTATCGATATCACTTGCTGGTGTTTGAGTTCCATATGCTTGGGACCCAATTATTGTTTCGAAAAGGATTAACCCATTCTCCACTAAATATTCATGTGTCATTTGTTTCATAATTTTTATTTTTTAACTTTAAATGAGAAATAAGCAGCAAAACTCTCATCACGGTCTGGACTTTCGTAAGAAACAACCCAACCTTGTTTTGCATAGACTTTTTCAAAATCAAGCCATTTATTTTTTATAATTGTATCTCTGTTTAAATTTTCACTTGAATTAGCAATAATTTCATTTAAAATATCATCTTGTTTTATTGAGACTGAAATACCTCTAAATTTTTCTTTTAACAATTTATTTACGGCCTCAAAAACATAATGAGGAATAATAGTATCCAGATTATCTAAAATCTCTTGTGGACTGATTGCTTTTACATGTTTTTCCATATTATAAAAATTTAATTTTTTCTGACCAATCACCATCTTTTGAATAAAATTCTTTCAATGATTCAATAGCTTTATTAAATGTGAAATCAAATTCGGATATTTGTGCTTTAACTTCAGGTGTTTTTGGATTATATAATTCACCAACTAACGGTTTAAAATTTAAAATAGTTAATTCACGATTTTGACTAACTACTTTTGTATCAATATTAAATCGATAATAGACACCATTATTATTAGGTATTTTATCAAAAGTATTCAACTTAGAAACAATCATTTCATTGTATTTTCTTTTAGTTAATTCAACAATTTCAATCTGACCATTAACCAATGCATAAAATAATATACGTTTAAGATTTCTATTTGGCAGATATGGATTGGATAAAATATATTCATATTGAATAGTTAATTGTTCTTCAACTTTTAATAATTTAACATCAAAGCTTTTATCCTTATCGGATGTTTTAAATCTGAATATTTCCATTTATGTTTAGTTTTTAATTACTTTACAAATATAATCAATTTTATTTGATTACCAAAATTATTTTCGTTTTCCTTCTAAAAAAGCTGATTTTGTCATATTTGAAAAATGTATCAAATCATCAAGACTTAAATTAAACTTCTTGGCGTATTCTTCAATAGCACCAACCAAATCTGTTAACTCACAAATGATTAATACTTTGCTTTCTTGTGAAACAGCATCTGTTAATTCATCAAACTCTTCTCGAATCTTTGAATATTCACCTATTACACCTTTTTCTATTTCTTTTAAATGATATCCCATTATCGATTGTATAAAGTTATTAATTTACTTGTTCTTGGTTCAGCACATGCTGTTCCATAAATCCATTTTAAAAAATCACATTCACGAATACCGTAGCTACCTAATTCATATTCATCTAACATGATATCAAAACCTTCAGGTGTTGTATCTACTCGTAAATTAACAGGAAACCTAGATTGTAGAAAACTCAATGAATTTTCAACTATTTCTTCTAGTTTTATCTTTGTGACTACATCGGTTTGAATAAGTTCATTTTTCATAAAATACTTTGTATGTGTAAAATCAAAAGAATCATTTCTAAAACAAGGTGTTACTGTTTGGAACTTACCCATGGGTAAGTATTCTTTAAGGTACAAATACAAAAATGCTTGTTCACCAGAAGCAATCAAATTCTTTTTCTTGGCTTGAACAACAAACGGTTCTATTCCTTCAGGTCTGGTTATTGAATCAACAGCTTCTGTTACTAACCAAGGGGTTTCAATTCTTCTGAATCCCTTGTCTTCATAATACACGATTGAATCATTAAGTAATTTATAATCAATCATAAGTTTTTGTTTATAGGTTCTTTTTAAAGTTTAAAAAATCACTAATTTCATTAAGCGTTTTAAACCATTTACCGCCATTTTCTTCAACCATTTTACCAACCATATCTAAAGATTTGATTTGATGGCTGCTAAATTCTTTTCCATCATCTTCTAATAGATAAGCAAAGATTGTTTTATCTGGTCGTTTGTTAGAGTCATCAATTACTTCAGCAATTGAATAGACACCTTCCATTTTTGGTGTGATTACGTATAAAACATAATCACAGTTCTTACGTTGTTTAATTTCTTCCTCTTGAGCAGCTTGATTCCAATCCTTAACAACAGGGTTAAAAAAATCAATCTTCAAATCTTTAATCAGATTATCTCTCCAATCTGATTTGTTGGTGGTACCACCTAAAAATACTTTTTTCATCTTATAAAATCTTTTTTAATTAATTCGTGAATATACTCTGAATGGTGAATGTTTTTTTCGTTAGCATATCCAAGGCTCATGTGTAAACCAAAATATGGTTTACCTAAACCTAATTCATTTCTTATGCTTTGAATTTCATCACGTTCTTCATGTGGAACATTAAACCACCAAATTCGACCATCTGTTTTTGGATTGACATCTAGAACTACTTGAATTCTTTTTCCGTGCCATTTTTTCTTAACTTGTTCCCAATTTTCATCAATTTCTTGATTGGTCCTGGTCCCATTTTGTGTAAAGTCTCTAATACTATCGTTAATAAAAGATATGTGTGCTCCACGAAGTGGTTTGTTTAGTACTAGATTATATCTTTTTTGAATAAACCAAGCATAATACTCGGAAATTTGACCATCAAAATGAATCATGGCTATTTTTTTCCAAGATGCTTGGTCTTTATGTTTTTTTGTCTTGTTCTCTGGCTCGAACCCAATCTTGCCAGAAAGTATTATTCTGTCTTTCATATTCTATATCTTGTTTTTTCATTGACATGAAGATTTTTCTTGGTCTATGAGTTGTTTGTTCATAAATTGTTAAATTATTATAACCAACGCATTTTACTAATCCCATAAAATCATCGGGTCCAACTTGTCCTTTTAAATCCTTAAGAATTTGAGCATCTATTTCACGAGCTATTTGGTCTGATAATATTGCTATTAATTCAGCTTCAGCATCAATATGTGAAAAAGCAGCGATTTCTTGTGCTAATTCAGGAGACCATGTAGTATTTAACTGTTTCGTATTACAATTAACATGTTGATACCAATCTTCAATACCGTTTGATATACACCAGCAATCAAATATTACATCACAATATTCACTTTCAAAAGAAAATATAATGGGTAATTTTTTTAATACTTCTTTACCCCAATATTGGTTTCCTAATTTGTCTTGTATCATATTATCCTTAACAACATAATTTTTGTTAAGGAATTTAAGTATTTGTTCTTGTTTTGCTGAATCTTCCATACACAATTATAAGGAAAATTCAACAAAAGTCAAGATTTTAAGCTAGTCTAAGCGGTTTTAAATATTCTCTTAAGAATGCATTTTGAACACCACCAATTTTTTCAACCCATTTCTGATAGTTAGCTTCATTTCTTTCGTCTAACTCAGTTTGAGCTTTTTTAGATGGTTTACTTCTTGTATAAGGTAATCTTTCCTCAACAAATTCAGGATACAATTCTTTATTAAAAACTCGTTCATCAACCAAGAAACAAAAACCAGTTAATTGGTCACCTAAATCTGGTTCAGAAAAACCACATAAAACAATTCCATTATCTGAAAAAGCAGCCATGTGTTTGTTTAATGTACCTAATCTTTCTGGATTATTGTTAGTTGTACCACCATTCAAAATGATAACAGTTTTATCCTTATCGGCCCATTTATTATAGATTAATTCTTGTGGTTTCAAATCTTTGATTGCACGAGCATAATCCACAACAGCATGTAAGCTTTGGATACCTTGTTGAATTGGACTGATGTTATACGGAACCATGAAATACATTCTATATTCCAAATATTCTGCAGTTTTTCTTGGACTTGAGTTGGCCTTAACTCGGCATAACCCTATACGTCTTAAAAATTCATCTTTATCAATTTTTTCTTCGTAATATGATTGAGTATAGAAAGACATATTTGTATCCCAATTCTCAATATCTAATATTCTTATGTTGGCTTCTAAACACCAATCATAACCCGTTTTTTGTATTTCGTTTGTCATTTAATTCAATTTATTTTTAATTTTTGTTAATTCTTCAGAATTAATCATTTTTGACCCAATGAATTCATAAGTACCTAACCATTCACTTGTATTATATTCATCTTTTTTAACAAAAACACCATTAACATACAAAAATGATTCAACAATGTTACACAATTCGAATATTTGTGGTTGTTTAAGTTTAGTACAAGTACCAGATAAATGTTTAACTAATGCAATGGTTTTCTTTTCTTTACCCATTAATAATTTAGAAACAGATGTTGGTCCATGTGAATTAGGCAATAATTCATACGCTTCCACAACATTATAAATGATTTTTTTATTTGATACCGACAATTCTTCTTCATCAAAGATAACATTAGCAGCAAGCTTCAAAAATTCATCAAGTGTTAATTTATTTGAATGAACATATCTATCAACAACATGATTTTCTTCATCATTTAAATTTAACACTGATTCATTATATTGTGGTAATTTTAACATAAAATATGCATAATCTATGGCTGTTTGAGGCTCATAATGCAGACCATTAATTTTAAACTTATCAACATCAATATTTTTAAAATAATCATAATAATCTTGTTTGCTTTTAAATAAAGCTTCGGTTCCTTCAATTGTTGTATGTCTCCAACGACCATCTTCATGCATCGCTTTTTTATATCGGAATATTCTACCGATAACATCCTTATAATTATCACCACAAAAATGAGCTTTACTAGTTAAATCAAAAAACTCAGTAGTTTCAAAATTATAATGATATGAAGGGTTAATTACAATTGATGTATCAGGATTTTCCCAAAAGAAATCTAAACGTACACGTTTTTGACGGTCTTCAGATGCTGACACAGTTTTAGCTGTTATTTCAAAAAGACCTGGTTTGAATTCACAATCAAACCCGTTTTTATCTGTAATAAAAGCTCGTAATTTTCCGTTATCATTAAAAACGTGTGAAATGATATAAGTCATTCCTTTATGAAATCTAAATGTTTCATATTCACTTTTAAATGTGTCACCTACTTGAATGAAATTATAACTCATGGTATTAGTTTTTTAGTTCATATTTTGATACATTGATATCTGATGTGGATAATATTAAATCATCACTATATGGATTAGTTGTATAATACCATTTTTGATACACAGTAATATCGATATCAATAACATCACCGTTTTTTAAATTATAATCTTTATAATAATACCCAGTATTACCGTTATCAACTAATAATTTCATTTCATGATAATAAACATACCCTTGTACTTTAGAATATTTAGCTTTATTAACATTAGTAATGTATAACTTAGTATTTATTGTTTCTTTTTCATGATATTCATTAGATTCATTACATGAAACAATAAAAAAAGACAATAATAAAATTAAATAATATCTCATGTTATTAGTTTTTAAGTTCAACCAAATATTTAACAGTACACTGAGCTGAACTATAAATAATCAACTCATCTTTTCTTAATGAAGCACCCTTGTGAGCATAAACCGAATCATACCCATCAGATTTAACTTTAGATGCTATTTTATAACATGATGAATCATGTTTATGAATGTGTAATTGTTTACCTAAATGAACTGAAAACACACCTAAATAAGTGTAGCTTGCGTTACCACCACCAGCCCAACGGCCACCATCAGTATAACCCATTGATTTATCTGCATCGTTAGCAAAATAAATACCATCATCAAACATTGACCCATTATAACCAGCACCTGACGGTCTAATCATAAGTCCAGTTTGTAAAATATTAAACCAGTTAGCGTTACGAGAACCATGAAATAAATGTTCAACAAGTTTATCTTTACTTGAAGATAATTTACCATCATATAATGGTTGTGATTTTTTATTGGTTATTGCGTAAACTCTATGTAGTTTATTACCATGACCTTCCAACATTTTCTTAACCATTTGAATTGTTGCTGCATCTGTTACTACTTCTGCAGAAATACCCATTTGGTCTAAAATAGTATAAGTAGATGGTTTGGTTTTTTTAGTATCTACATTAACAACAGGTTTTTGTTTTTTCAACAATTCTACTTGTCCAGCCATTGTATCAAGTGTTGATTGTTCTTTATTCAAGAACTCTAACGCTTTGTTTACATCTGAAGCATCTGCAATTTCACCTAATAAATAATCCTTAACATTTTTCATGTTTCTAGGAATTATCGTATACAATTGCAAAAGCATTTCATTAATTTTAGCCTTATCAACACCAACTGTAATTGTTGTTGTAATAGTTGATAACAACGCTTGAGCAGCAACTACTTGAGCTTCTGATACAGCATCTTGAGATACTTTATAGTTTTGTTGGATTGTTTTATTTGCGAAATCACTTAATCTTTTGATAAGTTCTTTAACAAGTGCGTCTGGAATATCATCAATAAGATTATTTCCAGATGGTTTTGCGGCATCTACTACAGGTTCAGCCATAAACTCAGTTACATCAGTATAACCTTTGGTTTTGCTTGTTTTCTGTTTGTAGGTTGCATCCCATTTGCTTGATGGTTTAATATCAACAGCCATTGAGTTACCAACTCTGCCGTATTCACATTTAATTGTACCATTAGCTAATTCTTCCATGATATAAACCTTGTTAGAATTATCAGTATGGCCATTGTCGATTGAAACGTGCATTAATTTAGCAAATCTCAGACCATTTTCGTTTGTTATCATATTTACCAGTTTTTAGTCACATCATCAAATAATGATGGATTGTTAATAATAAAATTATAAAATAAAGGTTGTAAATTAGGTGGAACCATGTTACCATTAACATAAACCACATCAGTTACAATTTCTAATTCTTGGCCAGCTGGGAGTGGCATTCCTTGAGCAACATTTGTTGCTTGTTTTAATCGATAAACTCTGTTCTTAATCATAATATTTGTTTTTCACAAATATATGCGATTTCAAATAAAAATAAAGGGTTTTACCCCTTTATGATTACATTATACCATTTTGAAAAACATTTCTCTTACCTTTGCAGAAATGTATTTATTTACATCCTTAGGCTCGATATTGTTTTCAACCATTGTATCCATTTCTTCTTTAAGAACGTCGTTTACAACCCATCTAATTAACTCACCCATCTTTTTAACATCGATTGGTTCATCATTAGGAAAAGTATTTTCAACTCCTTGTTTGAATCTGCTTTCACTAACAGCATAGTCAATAAAATCTTTGATTGAATTCAATTTTTCAACATCAACACTTGCAAGTGTTTTAACCTTAGAGCTAGAGTGTTTTTCACCCTTAACTTTAAATCTATGAACAACACCATCTAATTCAGTTGACCAAACAATACCTTCACCAATACCTGAAAAACCAAAAGCTTTAGCTACTGGACATTCATCTTCAACAGCAATTGTTAAATCTGATAATTCGTTTTGAACCAATTGTGGCATGTTGAAATCGATTTCAATCTCATATGTTGGAAAATCATCAATGTTGTAAATTTTCACTTCACTGTTACCCAAATCAGAATAATCTACCCAATATGCTGGTTTTACTTTATTTACTTCTTCGCCATTTTTCAAGGCTGATAATGTTTCACTTATTCTTTCTTTGGCTTCATCTTCACTATATTCCTCTTTAACAAATGGCGAAACTTTAACACCGAAAATAAAAAATGATTTAGGTAAATTACTAATACCTACACCTTTTTGAATATTACCACCACACCATTCACCATAGATACTAATAGTATTGGTGTTTAAATCAATGTTTTCTCTTTTGGCAACCATATTTACAAGATTTGTAAATACTTCTTTGGTTGATTCAACGAAAAATGCGAATCCAGCGTTGTCTTTCTCAGGTGTAATAATATTTTCACGAGATTGTACCCATAAACCACCAGCATTATTATATGAAACAGCAGCGTTGGTACCATGTAGTTTCACAGTACCCTTAAATTTCAATTTAGGTTTAGGTTTACTTGGGTCATAAATAGCATCACCATTTTCATCAAGACCCATAAAGTTAAAAAATCTATTAACATTAGAAACAACTGTTCTAAATTGTTCAATAGATGGAAATTTAATCATTTTTATCATCTTCTTATATTTTTAAATTAATAAACTAGTAAAAACGGATACTTTTACATATCCGTTTTTATATTTTTTTTTATTTTTATAATGAATATGTTAAACAAGGAGTAATATAATCAATACCATCCCAATTCGAATAATTCACACCATAAGTAAATTTACCACTAGTGTAAGAAATCCCAGACCCATATTCGATAAATGTACCACCAACAGTATCGTTAAAGTAACTACCAACACCAAAGATTAAATTTGCGCTAACAACACCTAATGGAAATGATGGAGAAACTTTTAATTCACCATAATAATTTCCAAGATTATCTGTTTTACTACCAGCACCTTTAAAATTACCACGACCAACAATTACACCAAGAGATAAGTTTTCACGAGTCACGCCAAATTCAACACTTGGATATGATGATTCTGAAAACGTATATTTGTTTTCATTTGTATCATATGTGTTTCCACTAGACATTGATAATCCTACTGAAATATATTTGCTATATTTCGAACTTTTTACTTGAGTAGTATCTGCTTGAGTTGACGATAATACACCTGCATGTTTTTTTTGTGCAAAGGCACTTAAGCTTACTAAAGCTAATAATAAAAATCCTAATTTTTTCATGTTTTTAATTTTTAAATTGTTAATTTGAAGCAAAGATAATACTTATTTTCGTTTCTGCAAACTTTCTTGCTGTTTTTTTATTGCTTCTTCCAATTTTCTTTGGAATTTAGTCCCTACTTTCTTGAGATTGTCCTCTGTAATAAGCTCTTTAGCTTTGTTTTCCATGAATTCTTCAGCTTTATTTTTAAGTCTATACGCAGTATAAACAAAAAATAAGTAAGAAAATAAAAATGCTAACATTATTAAAATGAAAACACCTATTGCTATGTATCCTAATACTTCCATTACTTCGCAGTTAACGTTTTAGCCATATTTTCTATTTCAATACAAGATTCAAGTGTGTCACAAGTATTTTTATCTGACCTTAATTCTACAATAGATGGGTGTTGAGTTGACCAACCCTTATCAGTTTCTGAAAGGCCACAACATCTAATTTGTACAACAGTTCCTAACAATTCTTCTTGTCTTTCTGTGATATCAGCCATCATAGCTTCAGTCATTCCAGCAGGAGCCGTTTTTAATTTACCACATTCACTTTCCAATTGTAAAACTGAAATAACATTTTCGTTTTTAGTTCCTTTATTACCATAAACAAAACCAATAATACGTAAATCCATATCCATTTCAAGTTTCATTTTGATTTGGTATGTTGGTTTACCATCTTTCCATCCAGCATGGGATGATTTAATGATTGTTCCTTCTAGACCTCTAGCTTGAGTATCCAAGAAATGGTCCATAGCTTCCTCATACGTTCTAATAAATCTTGTTTCAATTAGTTCAACGTTTTCAAGATTATGTGATTCTAACGCTTTTTTAAGGTTATTAAACCTTGTATGATACTCAACATCTGATTTAGCTTCGAAATATTCTTCAACTGAAATCATATCCCAAACACTAAATCTCATTTTATCTAATGTTTCAGCTAAACTACCATGCTTAGCTTCAAAAGCCTCAATTTTTTTAGCCGTTTCTTCAGGGCCTCTCTCATCAGCTTTTTCGAATATATCCATAACTGATGATACAATACCATTAGCTACTGTACGTTTAACACCATCAATAGTTAATTCACCGTTAAGTACACAGTCATCTAACAAACCTAATTCATTTAAGAATTTAGCACCAGTTAATGTTGATACTTCACCTTGACGGGAAATCAATTCAACTTCACCACTTCTGATAATAGCATTACGGTATGTACCATCTGCTTTAACTTGTGACATCACTGCTTGCCCTTTTTCGAATAATTTTAAAGCTCCCTTTTCAGAGAATGATTTAGCACCTTGATAAGGAGTTTCTTCGATAAGTTTCGGGATTACTTTATTAATTGAAGAATCCATTCCTACTTTTAAGTTTTTATCAATAACACGTTCAATGATATAAGCATCATCAGGATGTGTATAAGATAGTAACCCTAATAAGAAGTCTGTTGCAGCTGCACCAGTATAGGTTCTATCAGAAAGACGGTCCAATTCATTCAAAGCTGATTCCAAACTCAATGTTTCTTCAACTAATTGATATTCTGGAATTTGTTTAATAAAGAATTTCACTCTTGGTGAGTGCGCCAAATAAATCACTTTTTTAAGTAATTCATTATCTTTGTATTTTGATAAAACTTTTATTTTATCATTTTTACCGCCAACACTAGCGATTTCATCTAAAATTTCTTTTATTTTCATATTATTGTACGATTTTAATTGAGTCTCCGACATTTTTATTGTCGTATAATTCTTTGGTTAATAAAAATGGAGTTTTAACTCCTTGACTTTCAATAACAACATGATTGTTAGAAAGTTTTTCATGTAAAATACCTTTAACTTTGTACTTGGTCGTTTCTTGGGTATCACAATAATACCATATCCCAAGACCTAATAAAGCCAATAATACAAGTGTTATTAAACAACCTTTAGGACTACGGCTTTCAGCCGCACCCTCACCAACAGCAAAAATTAATTCTGCAGCCATTTCAAACGCTTCAGCCGCCATTATGATTTACTTAAATTAGCAGCACATTCAGCATTTAGTGCGTTATACAAATTTACTTGATTTGTCATGATAAATTTAATATTCTCATAAACACCTTCTTGACTAGGAAATAAACGTCTAGCAATTTTTAACATTGGTACTGTAAATTCAAGTGTTTCTTGAATATAAGAAATTCTTTTTTCTACTGAAAAAGCAACAAGCATTGACATAAGATTATGAACTCGGTCAAACCCTTTACAAATACTTGCAATATCACATTCAGACATATTAGGATAATATATCTCGTTAGGCACTTTAACACCTTGATAAACTTTAGTCATAAGACGTACTGATTTTTCAACCAATGAACCAAACATTCTACCAATTTGCTCAAATGAAATACCTTTATCTTCACAAATATCATGTAAAAATATTACAATGAATACTTCTTCTTTATGAATAAATAAGTGTTCGAGTGTTCTAGCTAAATTAGCTTGTGATACTTGGTGAGAAAATTCATGTTCACCATCTTTACGTAAACCATTATGATATTTTTCAGCAAAAGCCATAGCTTCAACTGCTTTGTAGTATCCTTTTCCGATTAACCAATTGCGAAGAGCAATTTTCATTTTTTCATAATCCTGTTTCATGATATTTAATTTTTTGTAAAGATATAATAATTAAACGAAACTACCAAATTTTATTACTAAAAAATTATACGCTTCTTCATTTGTTTGAAAAATACCATCATCTGGTACATCTGAAAAATCAGTTATATCACATTCTTCAGGTATAAACTCTAATTCTGAATTTAACATATCAGCTTCTCCATCAGAATAAAATGACCACCAAATAACAAATCCATTTTCACCTTGTGAAATAATGAATGTTCCATACTTATCATGGAAATATTCGTTATGCGTTTTCATGTAATCCTAAATAAACTTTTTCGAAACCTGATGTTGATGCATTTAAATCAAAATTATTGATAATAAAATCAATAACCTCTTGTGGGTCAATTGAATCATTAAATACTATATTTGGTCCATGGTTGTCCAACATCACACAATACAAATTACCAAATTTTTGTAATCCATTGGCTGTGTTTTCACCACATTGATGACTTCCGCATTCATATTCTCTTTGAGAAACAACTGGAACATTATCTTTATGTGATTTTAACAATGGACAGTGAAAATGCACAATACTATTACAATCATCATACTTGTTGAAGATGATTCTTTGAGATTGACCACCAACACTTGGCTTGGCTCCATATGAAATTACATTATCATCACCATCAGTTTCAACCAATACCATTCCATTATTTTCAATGTTATTGAAATTGGTTTTTCTAATAGATGTTAAAAATTGATTGTTCCCTAATTTTGCAGCGAAATGACCTGTAGTAGCACCGTTAAATTCTTTATAAGCATTATGCTCAACACACCAATCAACAACTTGTCTAAGTGTTGCTGGTACACGTTCATCATTCCATGGAATTGGGTCACCTTTGATTACTGTAGACCTTGTGAACGTTAAATGTGTTCTGTAGAATGCGATATCTACCAATTCATCAAGACATTCTTCTCTCGTCATAATTTTACCATAAACACCTTCTTCTGGAGTTATAATGAAATTATTTTTAGTCGCAACATCATTGGCCAATACAATATTAGCTGAACTTTTTTTCATAAGATTAAGACCTTTACTAAATTGTTCTTGTGGTGTTGCGTTAGCTGTAGTTTTAAAACCAACCAAGAAAATATCTTTTCGGTTTTTACGTATTTTATTGATTATTTTTTCTGATGGTGTTAGATAAATAAAATCATTACCATTTTTGGTTTCAAGTCGTTTAGCATATTTACCAGATTCAATTTGTCCAATTTTACCATCGAAATCACATAAAGCAACATTGAAGAAAATACCCTTAACAGTATTATCATTAACCAATTCATCAATCAATTTTGAAACATCATCATTGGTAATTATTTTTGAATTTGAATCGGCCATTTTTGTTAATATTAACTCAATATCCATATTTTCAAAACGAGCCTTACATTTTTCATATAAAGTTTTAGCAGTTGCACCAAATGCAGGTGCAGCCAACGCCATGTGTGTTCTTACGTGTGAAAACGTACCACCACCTATAATAACAATTTTTTTATTCATGATTTTTATTTTTTAATTAATAAGTACATTAATTTATTTTTGTCACTATTTATAATTTTTGTTTCATCTTCAATTAAATAACCATAAATTTCAGGATTTTTAGGTGCATATTCACCATTTCCTTTACGCCATTCTTTTTCAGTAATTGGTGTTAATAATTGATTGTGTATTGAATTCATATGACTTTTACTATATAATTCATCACCACGGAAAACAAAATCAACTTCCCAACAACCACCATCAAGAAAATATTCAAAATCATTATTGGACCCGTTTTTTAATCGTAAACAACTACCTTTACCTTCACCCATTCTTACGAATTGTGGAAATTTTGTTTTATCATTCATTTTACCAAGATATTTTAAACTCATCACCATCAAGTTGGTGAGCACCATGACACATTTCTACTTTGAATCCACGTTTCGTTAATTCTTGCTTTGTTAACTCATCAGGATAAATATTAACTCTCGTTGAGTATTCATTTCTTTTAACTGCTATTTCGATACTATCGAAACATTTAGTTAATTGTTCTTTAACTTTAGTACCTAGTACTTCAGTCGCTTTTTCTTTGGCCCATTTAGCCGTTATTTCTGGTCTCATTATTCTTCAGGTTTAAATTTAGTTTTAATTATTTTAACAGTTGAAGGTCCATGGTTTTTATCTCTTGTTATAGTAAACGAACACGATGACGAAAATGCACCATGTTCACCACCTCTAATACAAAGTTTTTTTTCACCTCTAGTTACAAACATGAAATTACCTTCTAACCCTTTTGCAGCGTTTTTAACAGCTTCTTGGCTACCAGTAAATACAGTTACACCATGTTTTTGGATTAATGCGTGAAAATCTTCAATAAAAGCTTTATCTTTTTCGTATTTGTTTTCCGTCATGATTTTTATTTTTTACTTTGTTTAATCTAATTTGTTTACGTTCCAACTTGTTCGGAATGTGTTCTCTTGTCGCCAAAATATCTTTAAGGATTTTAGTATAAGTTGTCAAATTACTTAAAACATCCTCATCTTCAAAATCATAAACATAGTCTGGAATACTTCTAGTTTGCGCCAACAAATTCAATAACTGTTGGGTATGAAGAATTTCAAGAGCTTCTTTTTTGAAACCCCTGAAATCTCTTATATGGTCAAATAAAATACTCATCTTAAAGAATTTTGTATAATAATTTATCATCGTAATTCATCATGAAATCTTCGACACTAGCAATTTTACCTTCAGCTAAACCAAAATACAAACCAGTGAATCCTTTCAAATCCTTAGCCGTACATGTTTTAAAAACTTCCATAGCAAAACGCTTTTTCTCAGATGGCATGATATTTTTTGGTTTAACCAAAATCAATTCGCCCCACACATCATTAAGTGTAGCTGTTAACTTATCATAGCTCTCTTTCAATTTGTAAAGTTCTTCTCTTCTTTCTGGGAAAGTAGCACCAAACTCTTCAATTTCATTAGATTTAACGATAGTTAATATGTTGTGTTCAGCAGCCTTACCTTTCAAGTGGTGAACCGCAACATAAGCTGGGTTTTTCACTTTAACACGGTTAAAGTTAGCATCAACAACAACATAACCTTCATCATGCCATATCATGTTTTCAAAAGTACGCAATAACGCACCAATGTTAGTAGCGTTTAAATCATATGATTTAACAATTGGCAGATTTAATTTTTTACCAGTAGACTCAAGGTCTGTCCATGATAATTCATCAAGCGTAACTCTGTTTCTTATTGTTAATAATGACGCAGATGATTCACCATGTGGTTTAACCACAATATTATATGGTGTTGTTAACTCAAATACATAGATGTGGTCTTTATTTAATTTGTTAAGGTCTAAATTATACTTTTCAGTAACAGTAGCCCAAAATAAATCATTGAATGTAGTTCCCAATTTGTTGTTCACTTCACCCTCACCTTCAGCTGTACCAGTAGTACCAGCAAACCAAATATTTTTTGAATCATCATAGTATGCTTGGATAAGCGTACCATCTAATTTTTCTAATACTCTGGCTGTAGACCAATCAATTTTATGTGCGTTTCCTTCTTCAGAGTTGAAGAACTTTCTGAAAGCTAATGACAAAACTCTCCATGTACCTTTTTCAAGGATTAATCCACGACAATCTTGCATTTCAGGTAAGGCCATAAGTGTTGGTGACACCAACTGGTCATACTTCAAAAGAATTTTTGTATCATATTCTCTTGTTTTCAACTTAAAGTCTCTGATTGTTTTTTCAATCCCGTGTTTTTTAATGTAATTTTGTATTGCTAACATAATTTATAGTTTTATGACACTATCCTATTGGTTCATGTCCGTTATCTTCTCTTAATTTATTTATTCTTTTGATGTAATCATCATAAGTTTCCGATTCACTCTTATTTTTCATATAAGTTGTGTAATCATGTTTAGTATGTTCCATG
Source organism: Ophiocytium majus (assembly GCA_032358315.1). Taxonomy (NCBI): domain Eukaryota; class Xanthophyceae; order Mischococcales; family Ophiocytiaceae; genus Ophiocytium; species Ophiocytium majus. The sequence goes on from JAULBY010041331.1 coordinate 202,000, forward strand.
TGTTCAAGTAATTTTTTAGCTGAAAACATAGAACACAGTTCTGCAAATAAAACCATGTCTTTTTCATCAAACAATAAAGTACTTAAAACGATTAATACATTACCCGATTGAGTAATTCTATAATCATCCTTTTCTTTACCCTCTTTAATTAAGGCTTGGCCCATTTCTATGAACTTAGCACTTAAATCTAGGTGTCTATCGTTATTCTTCATTTTAAAAATTTAGACAAATGTACTACTTTTTTTTGAATTCCCAAATATTTTTATGATAACTTCTTAATTCCATCCATAATTTACCTAAAGTATTTTCGCCAATCCAATGAAATCCATCTTCGTTTTCAACTCTCATCGCACCCCAGAATAGGTTACCACCCTTATCACCCCTTGCTGTTACATCCTCAACAATAATAGCATCACCAGTGTTAATTAACTCTTCAATTAATTCAGGATGTTGTAATAATTTAAATACCAAACACATTTTCATATTAATAACATCTTTTTTTGAATGCTTCTCAACACTTAATGATTTTTCGTTTGCTTTCATTACAAATTTTGCACCCATTGGACTTTTCTCAAGTCTAATTAATTCTTGAATATCATGGTCTTTAAATCTAAGAGCTTGGAATAATGCTTCAGTTGTTCTCCATGTTTTACCACCAAAATCAATTGGATATGGTGACATATTACCTAGCCAACCATAAGGCAACGCTACTTTTGTGAATCCAATCACATTTTCTTTTTGTGTTTCCATTATTTTGAGGTATAATCACTGGTTAAACGTAATCTAACACCATATTTTAAACCAATTTTATCTAAACCCTTTGAAAAATTTATTGGTGCATCAAATGCTTCTTCAAAATCATCATCAGGACCTTCATGAAAATATACTTCATAACTATAGTTACCTTTACTTATACAACCGAATTCAATTTCACCTTTAAAATATTCTTTGATAAAATTAGAAGTATCTATTGACATAGCTTTAATATCGATTGATTTTTGATATGTAATACCCATAGAATTCAATGATTCAGACACCAATTGATTATATTTGCCGAAGCTACCATTAATCAACACTTCAAATGGAACCCATTTAACTACATGTGGTTCGTTATGGTTTATCTCACCAGAATAATCGGCTAAATAAGTATGACCCATATTACCATCTTTATGTATAGCAAAAATTAAACGTAAATTAGTTATATCTAATCCAGTTTCTTCTTTACACTCACGAATGGCTGTTACTATTGAGTCACCATTATCTTCTGGGTCCATCTTCCCACCAGGCAAACCAAAATCATTATGGTCCGTTTTTCTAGATACACCCAAAACTAATCCTTGAGGGTTAATTAATACTACTTGTGCTGTTATCATTTTTATATTTTTTAAACCATTTTTTAAAAATAGTTGTTATTACATTTTTTGTATATGTATCTAATGGTGTTTCAAATCGTTCACACCTTATTAACGCATCTTTATAATATAAATTAATAAGACTTCTTGCTGTTTGACTAGGTAATTTATTAACAGAATTTAATGTTCTGTTAAATTCTTCTAATAATCTAGATACTCTATTGGTTTTTAAATTACGTTCATTCATTATTTTAACCAATACTATTGCTGCTGGTGAATCACCAAATGTTTTTAAATCTAACATAATTATAATTCTTTAAAATTCATTACTTGATGGATACTTAATCTATTTTCTTGTTCAGCTTTTTCCATAGAATCATGTCCTATGTACCAATATTCATCAAATTTACAATATTTTTCCTTACCTTTTACATTTCTAAGATAAATTCCTTTCTTTTTTGGAACATTTATCATTTGTTTATCCATATTAGGGTGATTTTTTAATCCCCATGGAGTATTTACTTTCCATGTAATGAATAATGTTTTAGTTTTATCATTAATTGATTTTATCCTATGGAAATCAGTGGGTCTTCTAAATAAAACATCACCTACTTGATGATGTTTTATCAGTATTTTACCCTTAACCATAATTTCTTCCTCATATCCACCTTTTAATATTATTGAAATATAATAAAAAGGATGATTATGCAGATAAGGACTCTTATCTTCAGATAAAATAGAATGCAATCGTATATGCAACTTTTTATATGAAAAAATCGTAGTCCTTAATAAGAAATTAGGTAAACTATTATAATCTTTTAGAAAATTAAACACGCTCCATGTATTTAGTTATTGATTCAACCAACTTGGCTATATCACAATGATAAAAACCAACGCTATTTAAACACCCACATTCAATGATATAATAACTTCCATCGTGAGTACTAGCAATATCAATTGCGAAGTTATCATGAGGCTTATATTCGTTTATACGGGCCTCTACGAAATCTAACATAGATTGTGGAATATCAGTACCAGATTTTTTAAGTCTAAAATTTTCACGGTACAATGATGATGTCACCACTTTACCATCCACAACATAATTTCTCCATTCTTTATGGATATTGTATGCTGGTCCTAAAACAATTTTAGTATCTAACGTCATTTCAGATTCATAATCCAAATGACGTTGTAAATAACTTGGTACTTCATGGAATTCCATAACTTGACCATCAAATTCTTTACCATCACCATCTGGTCTAACAAATACGTTAGAATTAAAATTAGGCCTATACGAATCAGTATTATTTAAAATTTCTTTAATTGGTAAAATCATAGCATCACAATTTAACATGTGTTCACCCCATTTACCAATATAATTTTCCATTGAAAATGTTTCATGGTCATAAAATAATCCTTTTGGCTTATATTGATGGTAAAGATTATTCATAAAGGTCGTTGACCCATAATAGATATTTTCTTTACCATCAATAGTAAACTCTGGAAGTTCTTTAGTCATTGGTATCACCAATACTTCTTGAAAATCCACACCGATTGCTTTACAAGCATTTTGTAATTGATTTAAATCATTTTCAGCAATCAAATTGTTCTGAATTACCCAGCGCAGATTCATTCTTTCGCAACAGTTATACCATGAGCCATAGACTTACCATCTTCACCAACACATACAAATACAATCTTCTCGATAACAACAATATCTTTTTCTGTGTCTTTGTTTTTAACAACACATCTAAGAGTAATTGATGACCTACCAATTTCTTTAACTTCAAGACCAATTGCAATCATATCACCTTGATATGCTGGTGAAATGAAATTAATCTCTGAAATCAACTTTGTTACGATGTTTTTGGTTTCTAATTGACAAATTGCATATATTGCAGCCTCTTCATCAATCCATTTAAGGACTTGACCACCGAATAATGTACCTCTAGGGTTTAAATCTTCTGGTTTAATTAATCTTCTTGTTCTAAATACCATATTACTTTGGTTTTTGAGTTAATATTTGTTTTTCCGCTTTAATTTCAGTAACATCACCAACCAACATAAATGGTCTTATTGTTTGCCATTTAGTTATTTCATTTGACATTACTGGTTTACCACCATCAGGATTAATTGCAATTGTAATATGTGGAATAGCATTTTTAGTTGAAACTGGTGTTTGAACTTGTACAGCCATAGCCATATCACTAAAACCAACATGTGTTACATTCAAAATGATTTCATTACCTATTAGGAATTGGTCTTTCAATGGCCCAAGACAAATTGTCATATGATGAGCGATTATAGTCCAATCTTTTGGTATTCTATCACCTATTGTATCCAAAAGGGTATTTCTTGATGCAGTTTTCAAAACAATCGCTGAGTATAAGACATTTGATTGTTTGAATTTATCCTTTGATTTAAGAATTGATTCAACTGTTGCAACACCTTGTCCTTTATGACTAGCTATCATTTTAGTAATAGTTGCCAACGGAACTTGGTGAGTATTTCTTTCAGCTAATTGCTCTGCAGTCAAACCACCAGTACCAACATCAACAATTTGTATGTTGTTGTCATCGAAACCCAAATTAAGTGCTGCAATTACGTATTCTTTCGCATCATTATGTTTAATGTTAGTGTTATCAACAATAACTGGTGACACACCATTTCTCATAGAAGCAATTGCGTTTTTAAGATTTGTGGAATGTGCTCGGCTTAGCTCAACAAAATCGTTGGCTTCTACCATTTTAGCAAAGAATTCTCTGTAATCACCCTTAGACTCAATTACATCATCGGTTGAATGGATTGAACCATTTCCGACAATACGTTTGGCTTCGGTAGATTTACCTGAGCCTGGGATGCCACGCATGATGATTAGTACTTGAGTTGGTCTTGTAATATCAAGACCGAATGAATTTTTCATAACTTTATTATTTTAAAGTACAAAGATATGAATAAAAAAAATACTGACCAAATAATTATGATAATAATTTTGAAGCTTCTGGTGTTAAATTAAAACCCTTAAGTTCTCTAATACACCATTTAACATACTTCTTATCATTTTTGACAACATCAGAAAATACTTTATCTTTATGTTTACCAAATGTGAATTTATCATTCACATCAATAGGTTTATAAGCTTTTACTTCTGAATTAGATTTTTTTGGTTTTTGTGTAGTATGTGTTGTTATTAAAGATTTATCATTCTTGATTTCAACCATATGAAGTAGTATTCTAGCTTCATCTTTAGCATCAGCACCAGCTCTATGTTCTTCAACATATACTTCACCTTCTTTCATGAAAAATTGATTGTAGATTTCTTCAACACTTGGTTTTTTAACTTTACCGTTTTTATCTTTATATGTTGAATATTGAGTGGCCGTATGCATAAGACATTTTACTTCTTGCATTTTAAAACCAGCTGCAGTTAGAAATCTAACATCAAAAGATTTATTATAAGCCGTCATTTTATACTTGTCAAATAACCCTTGGATTTCATCTTGATAACTTTCAAGCGTGTTAGCATTGATAACATCATCAACCGTAAGTGTGGTGTTTTCGAATATCCAAGAATTTTTATGTTTATTTGGGTTAAACTTTTTGTGTTTAATTACATTGTCAAAAACAAGTTCTATTTTTTTGGTTTCAGTATCAACCAGTGCTATACCTATTTCTACTATAGCATCAGAATGAGCAAAAAAACCAGTTGTTTCTATATCGACTACTAATAATTTCATATAATTTTATTCAAATATACTATTTTATTAGTTGCGTGTCAATTATATTTTTATTTTTTCAACAACTTCAATAACATTAGGGTTATAAATAATAATATGTTGACCATCACCACTATGACGAGTAATCATTATACCATCAATACCTAATTTTACACAATTTCTAACGAAATCCACTGGATTATAATGATAGAAATCAATCCAAATTTGTTGTAACACATCTTTATCAGAATCATTGTAGTTAGCAGTTGATTGTACGAATGTACGTAATCCAATATTAGGGTTTTCATCAAAATTACCAGCGTGAGTTTGCCAGTCTGGAGCCATTTTAGCTAATTTTTCTATGGTTTGTGGTTTAATGGTAATTTTAGATTCATCTTGACCATATAACAATCTTGGATGTAGATTTACTTTATAAATAAACCCTTTATCAGCATAACCGTAGGCTTCGTTGTAGTCCGTTGTAAAATAAATACCAGGCCCCTCTTGGTCCTTTGCATTCTCACCACCAACAAATTCGTCAACGAAATTAGGTATTTCAGTTGGACTTCCGTGATATGCAATTATTGTGCTAGTTTTTATAACCTCTTCACCGAATAAAGATTCTCTAAGAAGTTTTTTAACCAAGTTTTTAGTAGTATTTATTTTCATAATCTTTTTATTGATAAATATACATTTTAATCTAAAACTTCAGTTAAATCATCAGGTAAATACGCATATTTAAGATTACTTGGTTGCCATCTTACATCTACTTCTGGCCAATCATATATTTGACCAATCACAACACCAATACATTCACCAAATTCATCAACATGGTCTTTACAATCATTATTGATTAAATTAGTTTTTAAATGTTCAGACATTTTTACTCTAGTACCTTTTTCCATTTAATTTTTGTTTTGCGGAGAGCAAGGGAATCGAACCCTCACCGCTTTTATACGGAACATCTTAGCAGGATGCCACCACGAACCAATATTAGTCTACTCTCCATTTATATTATTCTTTTGTTCTAATAAAAATTTTTCTTTATCTTTTTTCTTATAAACTTGTTGATAAACAATATAAATATTGATATCATCTTCTTGATAATCTTTTTTACAACCTTGACCTGGTTTACATCCTTGGTCGCAAAAATATCTATGGCATGGTTTAACATCATATACCAAAATTTTGGTTATATATGGTTTACGTTCTCTTAAACTTTTAACCCATTGATTAAATGTTAATGGATATCTAACCATTTCACCACTAAATTTATCATCTTTTTCGTCTACAAATACTACTTTCATATAAAACTATTTTGTACCCCTACAAGGAATCGAACCTTGATTACTGCTTTAGAAGAGCGGTGTCCTATCCAATTGAACGATAGAGGCGAATGCAAGCCTCACAAATTGCGCATGAAACAGAGGCGTGTGAGGAATTGATGTGACCACGATAGGATTCGAACCTATACTCTCACGGGTCGTAACCGTGTGCTTTATCCATTTAAGCTACGTGGCCAATTTATTTTTTAGTAAATCTTTTTCTAAAATCACCCATTGCAAAGCATTGAGTCGAATTTATTCCGTTTTTGTTTCTTTTTGTTTGTGTTACTACAAGACTACTTTCCCTATTACCATAATGAGAACTTAATACTCTTTCTTCGGATTTAGTTTCTGAATCAACAAAAACCATACTCTTCAATAAAAATTCTTTTTCTTTAACACGGTCAAATATTTTCATTGAGTTGTATTTAAACATATCTTCTCGTTTAAATCCTAATAAAAATAAAGTACGTTCAAGTTTGTTTTCCAGATAATAATCAACTAAATATTTAGCTTCATTTACTGCTTGAGCTACAGCTGTGAATTTACTTCCATCACTCATTTCACCTAAATTTAACACTTTAGTCTTAGAGTTTTTTCTAAAAAGATGACAAACAACATCTTTTTTAACCATTTCTTTACCTTTGTCGTTTTCTTCAAGCCATTCCCATTGAAAGGCATATACTTTACTACCTTTATAATCTAAAGTGACTTCTCCGACTTTTTTTAAATCTTTCATAATTTCAATCTTTAAATTAAACAATTTCAATTGTAGCGTGTATGAGGTTCGAACTCACTTAACTATCCATATGAAGGAAGGTCCTTTTCCACTAAGCCACGCCATAAATAAACTCAACACCCCGCAGTCTGGTCGTAGAGGGCTACAAGGGATTGATGGAATTCTGTGTGTTAGTCACCACCGTACTGGCCCACGATTACTCGCTGCACTGTCCTTATCTATCCTTGAACTTAATCGTCTACTATTCCGAGGTCACCACTTTCAACACACCTAGTCTTCTTATTTTCTGAGGCGAAACGAACCTCTGGTGTTAAGTTTATTATTTTATAAATTTTTACCAAGTGTTAGATTAGCTATTAATCTAGCTCTATCTTCACTTCGTTTTATCTGTTCTTTGATTTGAGCAATTTTCTCTGGACTTGGATTATTATCAACAGTATAATTGATACCGTTTTTATCCAAATACGCAAACAATTCTTGCATATCAATTCTTGTCGTTTTTTTATTTTTATCTTTCATAATATTAATCACTAATTATTTTATCACAATCCTTACAATAAGTTCTATATCTATCAGGTTCACCATTTCTATGCCATTCCGAAACTTCAGAAGCAACATTTGTATGTTTACAAGAATCTTGTTTAATTTTTTTTAAATCCTTTTCTTGTTGATTGTATTTATTTACTATCTCTAAAGCTTTTAAGTAATCATCATTAGTAATCATATTGTTTTATTTTGCGGGGCCGCTGGGATTCGAACCCAGGTAAAAGGATTAACAGTCCTCCGTATTAGACCGCTGCTACGACAACCCCTTTTTAATTATTTATTTTATTAAACAAACTGAAAGACCTAATGATTCAATTTTTTCTTTAGTAATGTTCTCATCTGTTTTTTGTAAATATTCTAATGAGATACATTTTAAATCTTTCAATAATTCAGTTACAATGTATTCATCAAATAACACACCATTAAATTCTATTTTATGATGATAGACATAACCTCTACCAAAAACGTGACAATACCAAAATGTATGTGTTATTACACCTAATTTACCAATACAATCTTTATATTTATCTTTTTCTTCATCTGTAAGTACATCTTCATCAATCATACATCCACATGATTCACCTAAATCATAATTAAAACGTCTCTCATTTCTAATTTTATCTTTTTCCTCTTGTCCCATTTTTATTGTATTTCTAATAATCTATCAATTCCAATTGCAAATCCAATTCCACCTTCATACTCACCACCACCACATATTTGTTTAGATGAACCTAACGATTCACATGAAATTTCAAAACCCTTACCTTCAGTATAATAATCTAAACCTCTGGTTGCTGCTCTATTTACAATTACGTTTTCTTCAAGCCATTGATATGTTTTCTCTGGTACAGCTTGTAATATCAATTTATAAGCCAACTCTGGTAACCCAACAATCCCTTCACCATTTATCACTTCAATACCCAACTGAGTAAACTGTCTGAATCGACCCGCTTGTGGTTTCTCACCTCTAAAGCATTCAGCTACATAAAAGACTTTAACATCTTTTTCATCTTTGAATGTTGTCTTGGCTAATTTCTGAATTACAGCTGTATATTCAGGAGCTAAACACAAATTTCTATTACCTCTATCAGTAAAATTGTACATCATATTGTTGTTTTCTTCACCAACCTTACCATTGAATGTTTCTTGATATTGAATTATTGGAATTTGAATTTCTTGATAACCTCTTTCCTTTAAAATATCTATCATTTTATTAATGAGGTCTCTTTTTTCATTACCAAATAGAATTCGTGTTCCTTTATAACAAGTTTCTTTTAATGTTTTCATTTTGTTTTATTTGGCGGCCTAGGTAGGATTCGAACCTACACGCCTCACCTTAACAGGGTGCCGCTCTACCATTGGAGCTACTAGGCCAAATATTTGTTGGGATGACAGGATTCGAACCTGTGACCTTTTCCTTATACGGAAACGAGCTACCAAACTGCTCCACATCCCGATGTATTCTTGTTGATGATATTGGATTCGAACCAATGACCCTCACCCCTAATGGTGCCGCTCTGAACCAGACTGAGCTAATCATCGAAAGTAATATCGTACCTCATTGTAGGCTCTCACCGCCTCAAACCTCCTAATATCCGTTTGGGTACGAACCAATCTTCAATTTATCTGTTCCACTAAGTATTACTAGTGGTCCACACGGGACTCGAACCCGTAACCTTCTCGTTATGAGCGAGCTGCGCTAACCAATTGCGCCAGCGGACCGTTTTTCCCACTTCATATAAGGAAGCGGATTTCACCAACATACTCACTAGATTTAACAACTAAATCCCCGAAAAACTTGTAGTGACGGTGGGGCTCGAACCCACATAACACTTACGTGCCCAGCGTATCAGGCTGGTGACTAAACCATTCATCCACATCACTATTTTTGTGGGTAACATGGGAGTCGAACCCATAACCTCTCACGTATCAGGCGAGTGCTCTAACCAGTTGAGCTAGCTACCCATTTGGAAAGATTAATCTTTCCATTGTGTTTTTCTATTGTGTTTCCAACTACGATACATACGGTATTTCCATACATATATCCCACTTCTTCGGCTACCGTAATCTTCCCAATACCAATCATCATACAAAAATTTGTCTTGCATTGAAAGATATTGTCTTCCAGTAGTCGCTTTAGCGAATTTAGCTCTGTTTCTGTTTACACTCATAACTTTTCAGTCTATTGTTTAGTAGACCTCAAAGCATATCAAATTCTTTTTTCATAATGTAATTTTTACAAACATACTACTTATTTTTAATTAAACAAGTATTATTTTGAAGAGAGTGTGGGATTCGAACCCACAGGTCAGTTTCCCGACCACAGTTTTCAAGACTGCTCCAATAGCCATTCTGGCAACTCTCCATAATTTAGAATATTGTAAGGGATTCGATTTTACTTTTTTAATCTAAACTGTATATTTATAATAAAAACATAAAATGATTCCACTTTATACACAAGAACAATTTAATTTAGCTAAAACAAGCGATATTTTATTATGTCAATGTTATCATTGCAAAACACCATTTGAAATAACTAAACGAAAAATAAAAACTGTTTTAAATCCAAATAATAAAACTTTAGGTTATTATTGTTCAAAAGATTGTTCAAATAAAAATAGAAAACCTAAAATATTAGTTAAATGTATTAATTGTAATTCTGATTTTGAAAAACTTCCTAATCAAGTTAAAAAATCACCAAACCATTTTTGTTCTAAATCATGCGCAGTTACTTACAATAACAAAAACAAAACATATGGTACAAGACGCTCTAAACTAGAAATTTATCTTGAAGAACAATTAATAACCTTATATCCAGAATTACAAATTGATTTTAATAAGAAATCAACTATTGGTTCTGAATTAGATATTTACATTCCATCTTTAAACCTTGCATTTGAATTAAATGGTATATTTCATTATGAACCAATATATGGAGCAAATAAATTAGACCAAATCAAATCAAACGATATTTCAAAATCAAAAGCTTGTCATGAACATAAAATTGATTTGTGTATCATAGATACATCAGGTCAAAATTACTTCAAAGTTTCTACATCACAAAAATATTTAGAAATAATAATTAATATTATTAATGAACGATATTTGCACTCGGCCTAGGGTTCGAACCCAGAACTTTGAGGTTGGAACTCAAAATGATTGCCAGTTTCACCAACCGAGTGTATTAGTACAAAAAAGTACTTAGGGTGTACAACGGGGATTGAACCCGCACGTCCAAAAAGAACACTTGTTTCACAGACAAGCTCGGCTAACCAATATCCGACTTGCACACCATGTATATTATCAATATGTCAAATAACGTATTTTTGGGTGTAACCACGGTATCGAACCGAGTTCTTCAGATTCACAGTCTGACGCTTCACCTTAAAGCTTGAAACACCATATTTAACCTTTTGCGGAGAGAGTGGGACTCGAACCCACACATCCTTTTACAAACCCTCGGTTTTCAAGACCGCTGCCGCTAGGCCAACTCGGCTTACCTCTCCTTTTTATTCATTTTTTATTTGTACAAATATAACTGTAAAACCACCTTCTTTTTTAAATTTAAGTTCTCCATGGTAACCACTTGCATCAGCTATCTTTCTGTACTTGTCAACAATAAGGTCAAAATCTTTAACCATATTAACCGTTTTTTCTTTTCCTAAGTTTCTTACTAGTTCCATATTCATTAAAAATAAAAAACCCGACTCTTTTTATGGAATCGGGTTTGTGTTATGTTGTTTATGTGTTTAGCGCATATTACTATACTTCTGTTCCACCTTCACAATTAGACATACCCGATACTCGGTGACTATTACGTCTCCAATTCGAAATCGATATCATATGTATGTTAATTGTTCTCATCTTCTTTTTTTATTGTGGATTTCTCCGTTGTTTAATAAATATATGCAAATGTACTAAAAGTTTTAATACAAGTCAAGTTTTTTTGTATTTATTTTTAACTAAATTTAATTATACCTTTTTTTACTACTGATTTACCGTTTTTTAAAACAGTTACTGTCATTTCATATGTGCCTTTAATACCATCCCACATTAGATTATAATCATTATTACCAATTATTAATTTGGTAGTATCATATAATTTATCCTTAGGTCCTTCAAGAATTCTATGAATATAGATTGTTCTTGTTGTTTCATATAAATTATCATCCGCATCGACTAATAATTTAATTTTACCATCTTTTAAAATATTTAATTGAACATGTTCAATTGTTATACTCTGTGCTTGACCTAATGAAGATACTAAAAGCAGCCCTAAGGCAATCATAAATCTTTTCATAAATAGTATATTTAAATTATCATGTGTCAAATATATACAAAAAAAGATTAACTACCAAATATAATTAATCTTTTTTTAATATTTTATCTACATTGATTACTACTCACTTTAAAATCAGTTTGTTTTAAAGGTGAATATACATTAATTTTACCTGTTTTACCAGTTAAATCATAATTTATTGTTTTCACATTACTTGGGTCAATTTGATATAAAACAACTTCACCACCACTTTTAACTATTTGAGCTAATTCTTGTAATGGTTTACCAAAATCATTTTCATATCTCATGAATTGTTTTATATCAGCACCATCAGCAAATAATATTTTAACCAATTCATCATAACTATTAACCTTAACAACCGAACCCTTAGGTAAGTTTTGTACAGATGGGTCATTGTTTTGACGTAATTTTGTTAATTCAAGTACATATTTAGGTATTAATTTAACACTAGAACCATATTTATGACTTCCATCAGCAAAGAATCCTGTATCTGATAATACAGTACCTGCATCATTAGTAAGAACCATTCTATCTGGAATGTTACCTGGTTCGATTGAATTATTTATAGGCCCTGTTACTTCTGAACTTAATGTATTTGTTGAACCTTTTGTTTTTTCCATTTTAGTTATTGAACACGAAGTTTGTAATGCTTGTACACTAACTGACACAAATTGGTCTTTTGTATATTTTTGGTCGTCTCTATTTCCACCATCCCATTTATCAGCACCTCTAGTTGTTTTTACGGTAAATTGTAAATTAGCATTTACACCTTGTTGAATCGCATCTTGAACACTTTTAGCTCTAGCGTTGGCTATAGCACCTTGTGGTAAATTTTGTTGATTTGGAACTTGTGATTCAGAACCAACAACATCAATCTTAATAATCGCACCAGGATTTCTCTGTGCAAATGCATTAATTTGTTGAATAAATCCTTGTACTTCACTATCACTAGGATTTACCTTAGAAGCACCACTTCTAAATGTGTTTGATAATTTAGCTTGCAATTTAGCGTTAGCTTTTTTAGTGTTAAATGGGTCAGCAGCACCTGCATCATTTGTTCTTGCTTGGGCTGTTTGTTGTATTGAATTACGATTAGCATCTGGTGTATGGTTTTGAGCTTGTGCTGAATTTGCACCCATAGAACCAACAGTTGCTAAACCAGCAGCAACATTTGATTTCCAATCTTCTTCTAATTCAGCATCGTTTTCAACAATAAACCCTTTGCCTTTTAGATATCTTTGTTCAGCTAAAAGATTAGCTTTTTGTAAATTAAGTTTTTTCTCGTATCTTCTCATGTGAATATTTTAATAATAAATATTCACATATCAAGTTAAAGTAAAGTTTTTTAATAAAATTCAGCGGTTATATATAAATTTTGAAATTCAACAATTAATATTCTGCGTTTTAACCAATCTTTTATATTATTCAGACCTCTAGCTTGATAACCCCAAATATAATCATACCCTAATATTTTGGGATACTCTTTTAATTTATTACCCCAACCAGTACCTCTAATTGATTTATCTACAGCTAGCATAACACCTTCAATACCTCTTAAATCTTTATAACCATATTTTACAGGTAATTGACTCCTACCTATTAAATAAACACCCAGTATTTTATCATCCTTATCAACAATCATAGCTGATAAATTTAAATCAGTCTCATTATAAATTACACTGTCAAAAGTATTTTGACTAATAACATGTTTAAAATAAGGAAAAGCCCAATCTACAATTTCATCAATTCTTTCAGGTGGAATACCTTTCTTAATTCTTAATACCTCAACTTCAAAAAATTCATAATTTCTTCTCATCCAGATATTATTTAATTCCGTTTCAGTATATTGTATTTTACCTAACCATGGGTCATTGATATTATACAAACCATCCACAAAACTTGTAACAATAATCCAATGCGGAACATCATGTGTAAATGTTCTAAGAATTGGTATGTTTCCACTTTTGATAACATTTTTTAAATTATCAAAAGGTTCATTAACATCTAAATGATGTTTGAATGGAATATTAAGAGCTTTGAAACCTTTTTCCATTCTATCTGGTGGAGTACCAACTATCCAGTCGGTTCCACACATTTCTGATATTTCTAATATTGTTGGTGATTCAGATTCTGGTAATTGATTAATTGAAGAATGTGCCATCTTGATGCAAGTTGGTCCACATGAATTACCATTAGGTTGTTTTATATAATTAATAGTCGCTATCATAATCTAGGCTGTCGTCATCTTCGTCGTCGTCCTCAAATTCTGAGTCTTCGTCACCAATAACTTTGGATAAGAATTCTTCACCAATAAAGACTCCGAATTCATTGTTAAACAATCTTTTTAATGTTTTTGCTTCATCTACCGTGATTTCTTTAAATTCAATTCTAGATAATAAATCTTCACCATCAGAAAATTCTAATTGTAATTCTTCATCATCACCAAATTTATAAACAAACTCCCACGTAATGCTTAAAGCTAATTCTTCGAAGTTTTCCACTTCATTGTCATTCATGATTATAAAACCACTTATTTCAATTTCATCTAGCATACTAGAAAATTTTGCCAAATATTTTGCCATTCTTAATAATTTTTAAATAAATATACAGAATAGCAAATAAAAATAAAGGTTATTTATCCGTAATATAAATTATCATACTCAGAAATTTCATCATTACATGTTTTACAAATAAATCCTAAAACTTCAGATTCATTTCTAATACCTAAAAACCCTTCTCTAGGTACTGTATAACCTCTCTGAGTATGTGTATCAAGTCTATCATCAGGTTTAATTTCACAATCACATAAAGAACAAGTATATGAAATATTTTCTGCTTTTCTTTTCCATGGTTGTACAACCCAATCGTTATTACTTATTCCTGTTCTAACGATTGGGAAGACACCTTTTGATATGTAATCGCTTAATTTGCTCATGATACTAAATTTAAAAAATTTTCTTTCTCTAATTCAGCAATTTTAAGACCAAGTTCTGGACCAGCTTGAATACCAAAATTTTCCATTACAAAATCACCAGTAACTGAAAGTTCAAATTCAAGAAATTTATTCATAAACATAAAATCAAAAAATCCAAGCAAAGTTGTGAACCACAAAATTTGTTCATTTCTTAATTTAGTTCTTTTTTGTTGTTTCTTGAAATCAGCAATCATTTCAACTTCAAAATTTTGAAAATTCAATAAAAATTCAATCCCTTTGATGTCATCACTTGAAAACTTAAGTTCATTCAATTTTTTACCAATTGTCTTAACATCATTTTTCATCAATAAAAAAGCAATAACAGTTAATGGGTCATTCAATTTTGGAAACCATTTAGAAATTTTAAGGTCTGGAAAAATTTGTTTAAATAATCCAAACTTATCAATCAATTCTAAGAAATGTTTAACACTCTTAGCTGATTTAATTCCTTTGATGAATTCATCATGAATACGTTCACCTGATACACCTTCAAGACTAGAATCTTTCAACAAAGCTGCTTCAACATCTGGATGTAAATCATTACCAAATCTAGCGGCAAAACGAATTGCTCTTAGAATTCTAAGACGGTCTTCACCAAATCTTTCTTCAGCAGAACCTACAGTTCTCACTACACCATTTTTAAGGTCTTCTAAACCACCAACTAAGTCAACAATTTCAGATGTATCAATATCAAAAAATAATGCGTTAATCGTCAAATCTCGACGTTTTACATCACCTTCAATTGTTGTGAATTCAACAGAATCTGGTCTACGCCCAGAACCAATGTCAGTTCTAAAAGTAGCAACTTCAAATTCATCTGTGTCTGTAAACACGTTGATTACACCAAATGATTTACCAGTAGCAAGTGTTCTAAAATTTGCTTTACGCATCATATCTTCCACTTTGTCTGGAATAGCATCAGTTGCTAAATCAAAGTCTTTTGGTTCTTTACCTAAAACAGCGTCACGAACAGCACCACCAACAACAAAAAGCTTAAAACCTTCTGCTTTGAAAATGTCTTTAATTTTAACGATATCTTGTGGCAATTCAAAATTGAATTTAATTCTTTGTTCTGTCATGATTTCTAATATTTAAAGCAAAGATAATCAAAATATTCGAATATCCAAGTATTTTTCTTATTATTTTTTATAAATAAAAAAGGACCCATTGGGTCCCTTTTATTATTCTTTGATTAATTCAAACTCTTTCACTTTTTCTTTGATTTTTTCAATCAAAGCTTTATTGTCTTTAGAGTTGATTTCACCTTTAACCATTTCAACAATTTCTCTCATTTTTTTGAAATAAGGAATTGATTTGGTTTCTACGTATTGTGGAAACAATACGTTTTTAATTTCCCATTTGTAATCCATTTTGTAAACATCTAATGTTACTTTATCAGCATTCACCAATAATTTAGCATAGTATTGTGTTTCGTCTTCCATAAATGGAATAACTTTTAAAATGAATTTTTCGTTTACTACGAATAAATGTTGCGCTGATTTTGCTACGTAAGCTTGAGCGTCTTTTTCTTTTTGTTCTTGAGTTTTCATGTGTCTTAAATTTTTAAATTATTTTTATGTTTTAGTTGGACAAAATGTCCAAGTTATTGTCTAAGTAATTTAAAACTTAAGGCGGCTCTCTAATAATCTATTTCATAACTTTACGTTTTTAGTTAATATTATTTAAATGTGAAAGTGTTTTTGGTCTATAATAATCGTTTTTTCTATTATTATAAAACACTTCAGTTTTTTCTAATTGTTCTCTGTCAATTCCCATAGGTAGAACTAAATAACTAGCCCAACCATCTTTTTTAATATTGTATCTTAAAGATTTATAATATTCTGGATTAACTAATTTTAACCAAGCTTCATCAATTTCTTCTCGATGAGGTATATTTAATAATTCATCCATGAATTCTTTATTTGCTTTTCTTATACTTAAAGTTTCCTTAAAGAACCCAAATATTACTAATATTGATGTTAAAAAACCAGTTATTAATGTAATCTTAAAAAATTCACCACCAATTAACCAAATAATGTCATTACCAGTATAACTACCGTACCAAACAAGCCCTAAACTGAATACAATACCCAAAAGCCAATGTATTCCTAATATCCATAATATTGTTTCCATAATTTTATTCTTTAAAATTAGAGGTGAAGAAAGGACTCGAACCTCTGTCTCAACCCGTGCGGGGTTGCGCCTTACCACTTGACTACTTCACCATTATTGAGGTCGGAAAGGGGCTCGAACCCCTACCGTTAAATCTCTTTGCGGGAGATAAAGCCTTACCATTCAGCCATCCGACCTTGTATTAAGAGTATATTCTTGCAAATATACCCTCATTATTTGTTGTTATATCAATTTTTCCTTTAAATTTCAACGAACCCTTTGTATGTGGATTATCTGGTGTTTCTTTGGTTGAAAAACCTACTCCAGCTTCTACATCTACATGGTTAACATAATGTGTTTCACCTTTACACTTAATAACCCACATTGGAATACTAACATCTTGTAAATGCATTTTATTGAAATGTAAAATAATTTCTGTTCTTGTTTGAATTGTTAAATTAAGCATATTCACACTCCTTTCCTAATAATGGACATGAACTAGTTAATTTACGAGCAGCATCTGTTGCTTCAAAAGCGACTGCAGTTATTTCATTACCAATATCTGGTTCTCTAAACACAGTGTGCTTAATACCCATCAATATAGCTTTACTAATCAATTTGATTAAATCTGCTTCATTGGCTACTGTTAAAAATGCTAAATAATTTGATTGGTTTTGCCATTGTTTTGCTTCGAACGGATGTTCGTGTTGAAAATCAATAGCTGCGTGTCCAGATTGGACCGCTTGATAGGATAATGATAGGTCACGTCTAGTGACAACTCTTAATTTTTGATTGTTAATCTAAGTCATGTTTTCTATTGTTTAATTGTTTATAATAAATATATCATTTTTCTAAAAAATGTAAAGTATTAGTAGGGATAATCGGATTCGAACCGATATCGACTCAAATGAAACACACATGTTTAGGTTCCAAACCCATATGTTATACCAGTTTACACTTGTATTCTACCCTTAAACTATACCCCTAGAAGTCCAAGTGGGGTTCGAACCCACAACCTTCGGATTTAGAGTCCGCTGCTCTGCCAGTTAAAGCTATTGAACCTTTTTAACACTACAAATATATAACAAAATATATTACTACGCAAGTGTTATACCAAATTATTTTTAAATTATTTTTTAATTGCTTGATTTTAAATGGTTTATCTCTTAAAAATTTTACCTAATCTAATAACTTTTTTAACGAATTCTTCATATGTTCCGTTATTATCAATGATAAAATCAGCACAAGATTTATCAATATTAAATGAAGAAGAGTCTTCAAGTGGTAATCTATCACTAGCATCAACCCAAATAATAAGGTCAAATAATCCTTGGTTGATACATTCTTCGATTTCACCTCTATCTCTCATACCAACATAACAATCAGTTAATTTAAGGATACCTTTGGCTAATCTAGCTTTATCTTCAACATTGTAATTACAAATCATTTCATACCATTCTTGACGATGATTAACACGGTCCTCAAAACATTCAACAGAATTATTATACTCATATTTATGTTTAAGTTCATCATATATGAAAATATCAGCAGCTGCTTGTGATGATGATTTAAATTTTAACCCAAAATGTTCACCTAATATTTCGGCCATCGTATCTTTCCCATGGCGAGCATGGCCTATGATTAAAAGACTTGGAAAATCTTTTTTATTAACTTCAGCAAAAAAATTAACTTTCCAAAATTCATTAGGATTAATTTCTTTTAACATAGTTAATGCTTCATCATTATTTAATGGTTCTCTATCTACTTTAATAGCACCACTATCACCTGATTCTGTTTGATATTGAATATACCACCCATTTTCTTTAGGTGTGTAATATCTATCAAAATTTGAATCGTAAAATTTTTGTTTATCCATTTATTTTAATTTATTATATAAGTTTACCATTGGTTTATTTAATGTTTTAGCATATTTAATACAATTGAATGTGCCGCCAGATGTATCACCATTATACAATGTTAGAAGTAAATCACAATTATTCACCATCCATTCATTTCTAATTTGCATTTTTTCTGGAGAATAACCACCTTCACATACAATTTCAATTGATTTAGCTTTGGTTAATAAATCACGATAATAAATTTGAGTTTTATCAAACCATTTCATTTCTTGTCCTTTAAATGGTATTGCTGCTACAAATGGAATATTAAGATTAATAGCCGCTTGTGCCAACGCCATATCCCAACCCATAGCCATTCCAGATATTACTTCAGTTACACCAATCTGTTTTAGAGCATTTTCAGCTACTAAAACTAATTTATTAAATGCTTCATCAGAATAACCACCTAATTTATCAGGTCTATGACCAGTTCCAGCTACAATCATTGGAAACAAACATTTTCTAAAACAATTTTAATATGAGTATCATGGTCTTCAGCAACCAGACACATCGCATAATAAATCTCTCTACCAAATTCATTAACATAATTTGATGTAATGACTTCAGATTCATATAAAACATTTCGTCTATTTTTAGCTAATTTACCAGCTTTGGTAATATAAATATTACTAAAATCTTTACTAATAGTTTTATCTAAATTATTAACCACATCACTTAAAATGTTTTTACCATTATTAAAATCACTTAAATTAATAAAACGTGGTTGCTCATCTTCATCATAATTGTCTTCATCAAATTCAGTCTTATCATAATCAAGGTCCCAAACTTTTCGAGTTATTTCTTCAATATCATATCTGACTTCTAAACCTTTAATTGTTATTGATTTTTCCATAATTTTATGTTTTTCTTGAAAACAACCCACCTTTTACAATGGGTTGCTTTGTTTTATTTTAATTGATTTAACACTGCAGTATTTCCAACTACTTGTGGTACCCTTGGTGTACTACCATCAACATCAATCCATTTTAAATATTCAATATACAATGGTGTGATTTCTTTCTTTCTAATTCTCATTGCTTCAGCTTGCGCTTGTGCGTTGATAATAGTTTGAGCTGAATCACCTCTTGCAATTGCTATCTTTTTACGAGCTTCAGCTTCTGCTGTAAGTGCTTTTTGGTCTTCCGCTTGTGCTTGTTGAATTGCACTAGTTTTAGATTCAATTGCTGCTTGTAATGATTCTGGTGGTACAATGTTTGTTCTTAATTGAGAAACAGTGAACCATTTAGATAAACGCTTGTTACATTCAGCAACAATTGCTGCTTCGAATCTTTCACGTTCATTGAAAATTTTATCCACTTCCCATTTGTTTGCAACGTCATTAACTGCACCTACAATAGCCGTTTGTAACCATCCTTGTTCGATTGATTTAACATCTAAACGTAAATTTTGAAACATATCACCTACAGCACCTGCTTTTAATGAATAGTTAAATTTTGGATGAATATACGCTGAGAAACCACCTTTTGTAATGATTTGCTGTTTAGGATATTCGATTGTTTGTTGAAATGTTGGAAATTCGAATAATTGTTCAGTCCAAGCATTATAAACTACCCAACCAGTCTTGTATTCGTATTTCGAAATACCACGGCTGTCACCACTTAAGTTCACTTTGATACCGACATGACCAGCATCAACTCTTTCAAGTCTTAATGGTTGAATAAATGTAATTGCAAATGTTGCAACTAATGCAATTATTGGTTTAACTAACCAATTTGGTGATTCTGATGTTCTACTAGTTAAGAACACGAATGTTGTGATAATTAATCCTATCACGAAAATAATTGTACTAATCATTGTTTGTTTTGTTTTTAAAATTTATAATTGCTTTAACTGTTTTTACTAATAGACCCACAGTCAAAATAAAGGCCGTAATTGTTAATCCAAATTGTAGATATCCGTTAACTGGTCGGCTGATAATGTATTCAAAATATAAAGACATACCGATAACCCATATTAACCAAGACATCATATAATAAATTATTGTTCTTGTCATAGTTTTTAATTTTTACAAACCTACTACTAATAATGACACGCATCAAGTTTTTTCTTAAAATAAAAAAAGCACCCAATATGAGTGCTTTTAATTATTATGATAAAAGGTTTATTTTACCTCTCATTATGTCTTTTAAACTTGCTGTTTTATTTGTTACGTGGTCCACAACTATAGAATCTTTAACTCTATATGTTCTTCTTTTATCACTTCGACCACCATCACCAATTTGCTCTTTTCGTTCTTCACTAGCTAAATTGATATGACCTGTTCGATAAAACTCGTTTACACGTTTATTTATTTCAACTAGAGCTTCTTCTTTATTTTTATGTTGGCATCGTCCATTTCTAACAACTTTAATACCAGTTCCATCGTGTGTTATTACTACGGTTGAATCGGTGGTGTTACGATGTTGCCCACCAGGTCCAGTACCTCTGGTTGTTTCAATTCTAATTTCATATGATTGAAGAATTACTTCATTATATTCATTTTCATCTAGAATTGCTACAGTAATTGAACTTGTGTGAACTCTACCTTTCTTTTCGGTTGGTGGCACTCTTTGCCATCTATGATTACCTACTTCGTTTTTAAATATGTCTTTGACCCCAGCACCGCTAAAGACATAGATGGGCAAAGCCTTGTCTAGCTTCAACAATATCACATTCTAAATTGTTAATTTTTGCTGTTTTAGTGTAAATGTCAACCATTTCGTTAACTAACAGCTTTGCATCGGTTCCACCTTCTGCATCACGGATTTCTAAATTAATTTTTTCCATTTTTGTTGTTTTTAAATGTGTTATATAAAAAATCCCCACATTAGTGAGGATATTTTTTTTTCTCAGAATAGCATATTTTCGGATTTGTCGATGGTGAGTTTTACATCACAATAGATAAACAGTCTTTTAAATTGCAGAAACTATTCTTCTGGTTGCGTAGGGTGGGAGTCGAACCCACAACACGGTATTACCGCTTCTCCAGCTTATGAGACTGGCATGTTTCCATTTACACTACCTCGCTAGTAGGGGAAGAGGGACTTGAACCCTCATCAACGGGCAAACCCCGTCATTCTAACTTAAACTACTCCCCTAAATATGATAGATACTCCGATTTTTATACTCTTGAGGACCCTATCAACGGCATTAATGAGTTTGTTGCGGGGAGTGGATTCGAACCACTGACCTCAAGGTTATGAGCCTTGCGAGCTGCCAACTGCTCTACCCCGCTATATGTACTCCAGAAAGGACTTGAACCTTTATTCCCAACCCCCAACGGGTTGTGTCTTAAACTTAGACGACTGAAGCGTGTGCTCAGAATCAATTTTTTTTCTATACAAAAGATTTTTAATTGCTGTAGTGATTCTTTTAGCGTTTTTAGGAACTGTTCAAATTTAAACCCTACCTTTTTCAGGCTGCTCAGATTTTAACCCTATTCCAATATTTTATCTCAAAATGGTGGTTCGCTTTGATTAACATGACTAGCGTGCACATGGTAGTATTATTTACATGTCCTCACAACATGTCAGGATTTTTTTGGTGGCTACCGCCAGCTTTGACGATAGATTTAACCTTAGAGTCCTGTACTCCGATTTCTATATAAAGAATTTTTCTGTTTTTAGTTTCTTTTGCAGAAACCATTTTTTTAGATAATGTATTTTAATGAACGTATTTTTACAAACTTACTACATATAAATATGCGTGTCAAGTTTTTTTTAAGATTTTTTTGAATTATTTTTAATGTCTTGATTTTCAAGCTCTTCAATAATGATAAAAATCTCATGGTTTTCGTTTAATCTATGAACAACATTTAAAACCGTATGATATTGTTCTTTATAGAAAATGTATTCATCCCTTCTAGGAATAATTGACATTTCAATGTTTCTTTTTAATGGTTCCCATTTACTATTAATGATTGAAACCTTATATTTTATTTCAGACATATTAATAATATATTAATAATTTATCTAAAGTAAACTATTTATATGTAAATAACATCTTCTAAAAACTAAATTATTATGAACACACAAAAAGGTTGTGGATGTAAACCACCAAAAAAATAACAATTAAAAAGGGTGATATTCACCCTTTTGTTATTTTACTTCTTCATCAACTGCTTCATCTTCTTTCGGAGCAACTTCTTTTTTAGGTGAATCAACCTTTTTACCAAATCTTTCTGATGCAGTAAAACCTAAACCACCTATTACAATCCATTGCATAGATTCGTAAATAAAAGCTTCAATAGTAAAATCCCAAAATAAATTGGCTATAAAACCAATGGCCATTAACCCAAACGCCATAAGCGTGATAAATCTTTTGCTAGACAAACCAGAGTTTGCTGATAGCATTTTAATTAAAAAATTTCTTTTTTCCATGTTTCTTTTTAATATAAATATGTCAAAGAAACACTTTGTTAAATTTAAATTTAACCCTTGATAAAGCGATTTATCAAGGGAAATTATTTCAACCTCAAAGGCATTCTGAGGCGAATCATAACAATGAAAAATAAGTACAAAATGTACTAGTGGAGTTAAGGGGACTCGAACCCCTGTGCGAGATATTCTTTCAACGTTTTCTACAAGTTTATCCAATTCATTAACTGGCAATCTTCGGCCAATCTGTTAACGAGTAATTTGCTATCTCGTATGGTTTACCATAATTTAATAGATTACTATCATTTAGTGGATTACCACCATCTGCAGTTTTAGGCTACTGCAAGCTCTCCTGAAGTCGCCATTACAGCTTCGTCAAGGAAATTTTCTGATACGATGAAATCGTTGTCAATTCAATGTTTTAATAGACAGATTAAAGTGCTTCCAATCTAGCACTACTTGCTTACTATTTACGGTAATATTCGTCAATTCCGTGTTAACCCCATTATATTTAAGAACTTGTGATTTATAAATATATGGGTTTCAATAAAAAACCCATATATCATAAATTTTGTTTTGCAAATATACTACATTATTTAATACTATGCAAGTATTATTGTAATTTATTTATGTTTTTATTTTTAAACCAATTTGTTTGAAACTCATTTGGATTATCATAATACATCTTTAACGCTTTTAATAACGTTTCAGGTGTTTCAACAGCAACTCTTTGGCAACCAACATTAACCAAGAATCCTGAATTTAATGGTTGAATTTTAACTTCATAAAGATTATTTGATGAACCTTCATTCGTTGGTATACCAATTTCAGCTCTTTCATATCCTACTGTTGTATCTTCATCGACCATTTGTGGTTCGCTATCGTAATCTACAGGTCTTTCTGCTCTGTCGTAATTTTCTACAGGTACTGCACCACTTAATTGGCCTGAACCTTGTAATCTTCCTTCACTTCTCATTTTTGTTTTTTGTGTTTATTTTTTCTTTGTTATTATTCCGTCAATTATTCCATAAGCTAAAGCTTCATCTGCACTTAACCATAAATCACGATTAGCATCTAATTTAACTTGTTCTGGGTCTTTGTTTGTAAAATCCCCAAGCATTTGAAATAATTTATCGTTATATTTTCTACCTTCAGCGATAGAGATTTCAATATCAGCCATTGTACCTTGAGCACCTGTTGAAACTTGGTGTAACATAACTCTACTATTAGGTAGAGAAAAACGTTTACCTCTTGTACCGTTACCTAATAAGATACTACCCATACTTGCAGCCATACCAGTGTTTATTGTGATAATATCTGATTTAATATAGTTCATTACATCTACAATTGATAATCCAGATTTAACCGACCCACCAGGTGTATCCACATGTAACGTTATATTTTTTTCTTCTAAATTATCCAAAAACATCAATTGTGCTTGAACAACTGTACTCATTCTATCATTAACTGGCCCAGCTAACCAAATAATTCTATCCATCATCAAACGAGAAAAAATATCCATTTGTGTTACACGCATTTCTCTTTCTTCAAGAATATAAGGTGTTAATGATGCTTTAGGTCCTTGTAGTGTTGATAATACACTAGGGTTATAGATTTGTTGTTGAATACTTTCCCAAGTATTGAATTCGTATTCACTAACACCAAATTTATCTTTGGCATAGCTTTTAAAATCTTGTGTTAAATTCATTTTTAAGTTATATAAACTCCTTGTTATTTTTCGGCTAAATACAAATGTATTGGTGTTGATTCACCTACATAAGCACCACCAATATTAAATTCGAAATGTTCTAAGGCCATTTCATACTGTCTATTTTCAACAGTTTCACCTTCTTCAAGTTCAGATTCATCAACAACCATATCTACCATCAACAATTTAATGATTTTATGTGTGTTATAAAGAGCAACTGGTCCAAAATTTTCTCTACCCCAAGTATCTATTTCAGTATCTTCTTCATCTTCTAAATTATGATATTCTTGGTCTAAGTTTAACTCAATTTCACCAGTCATATCAGTTAAAGTAACGTGGCCGAAATTATTTCTTTCGACCACCCCTACTATTGCATCATCTAAACCATCCCATAAAATTATGTTATCACCTAGTGATGCTACTTCTTCACGTGTCATTTATTCAGCGTCTGAACCAGCATCTTCACCTTTTTCAGCAGAATAAAGTGATTTAATTGATTCCCTAACTGTATTCCAAGTATCGAAAGTGAATTTAGACAATACACCAGAATACGCAATAACGTCAGGTTTAGTCATAATTAATTTATCTTTTTCAGTATCATAATGAATACAAGCTAATGCGTCTTCAACAACAATATGTTTTTGTACTTCAGCCAATTTATCAAAGATGTTTTGATTTAAGATAATTCGAATATCATCGCTACTACGAAATTTATCTAAATCTCCAACTTTAACTACCTTAAAAACTTCTTTTGCTTTGTTATTTACAACAAGTATGATGTTAATATAACGGTCAAGTTCTCTAGCTTTAATTTTTTCATTGAATAATTCTTCAACGTCTTCAAACGGTGTTTCAAATTTTGCCATTCTTTTTTAATGTTTATTTATAAATTATTATTTTTACAAACCTACTACTAAAAATGATTGGTTGCAACTTATTTTTCAAGTTTTTCTTTTAATTTATTCAATAATGTTTCAGTTTCTTCATCAAGCTCTTTTGGTATTTCAATACCTAAAGTTATTATTAAATCACCAACACCATCTGTTTTGAACATTTTCATACCTTTTGTTGGTATTCTTAAATTAGCAGCTACTTCACTAAATTTAGGTATATCTACTCTAATTTTTTTACCATCAATAGTATTTATCTCCACTTTATCACCCAATACCAATTGTGGATATTTTAATTTAAGATTCATTTTAAGGTCATTACCAACTCTAATAAAAACATCATGAGGTAATTCCATTAAATTAATAATTAAATCACCTGTTTCACCTGATTTAATTCCATCACCTTTACCACCCATAACAAATGCCATTCCTTCTTGTACACCACTTGGAATTTCAATTTCCACTATTTCTTCAATATCTTTTAAACCAGTTTCTTTACAGGTATTACAAGCATGATTATATTTTGTACCGATACCTGAACAATTTGGACATACCATTGATTGTTTTACCATACCAATTGGAGTATTTATTACTCTATGAACCATACCACTACCATTACAAGCACCACAGTCATTAATATCAGAACCACCATGACCATGACAATCACCACATTTATCGGTACGTTTATACTTAAATTTTTTAATTACACCAGTATACATTTCTTCTAGTGTTAATTTTACTAGTAAGGTTTTATCTCTTCCGAATCTAGGTTCAGGTTCAGAAGAACCACCGAAATTAAATCCTGCGAATCCACCAAAACCACCAGCTCCACGTCGACCAAAATCTTGATGGGGAGTATTGTGACCGAATTGGTCATATGTTCTTTTTTTTGTTTCGTCTGATAATGTTTCGTAAGCCTCAGAGACTTCTTTAAATTTTTCTTCAGCGGTTGAATCACCTGGATTCTTATCTGGGTGGTAATCTTTAGCTAACTTACGATAAGCTTTTTTTATTTCATTACCATCAGCATCTTTTTTAAGACCTAAAACGTCATAATAATCTCTTTTAGCCATAATGTCATTTATTTTTAAGCAAATTTACGTATACTTATTGAAATAAACAAATTTATTATGGTATATCGTGTTATTTTAATTGCCAACGGCATTTATAAAAAAACATTACACACATCAAGAACTATTGAAACTACATATCTTAAATTTCATTCGATAAAAGAAGAAAATAACGTAATGTTTCCTAGAAAATTCATAAATACTAATGGTATTAAGCCAGTTAAGTATGAAATCTGTGTTTCTAAAGTAACTGAAGAAGGGGATTCTTTTAGAATTCTTAGGGATGATTATGGTAAATTATACACTGAACCACCTTTAGGTGATTGGACCATATTAACATCTACATCATTTGATTTGGAAGAAAATTTTTGGATTTATGGTATGGATAATGGTAAAAAAAATAGGCCGACTATTACAGCTATTGTTAAAAAATTAATGGTGGGAGCACATGCTAAAAAGATGGTTAAACAAATAATTGTTGTTCATAATAAACTAATTATTCATAATGAGGACCAATTTGATATGGTAATTTGTAAAAATTTATCTGATGCTCAAAGACTTCATCATACATTGGCTAAAATCACAAAAAAACAAAAAATTAAAAGCCTTATGTTTTTAGGAACAGCCACACCAGCAACAGTTAGTAGAATGTATGAACTAATACATGATGAAACAGGGTGGCCATATACTAAAATAAGAAGAACTACTACTAGACCTTAAAAAAGTAATCTACATTCAGTTACTGATATATTTAAAGAAACAGTTGTTATATCAGAATCATTATAAGTTAATTCACCAAAGTCTAATCTACTTATTATTCCAGATATTTCCCATCTTTCAACACAATAACCAGTTGGGTCTAACATTTCTAAAGTATATGTTATAATACCTAAATTTGGTGGATAAGTTAAATCCACTAATCCTCTAGTTATTGATGGAGCTATTGGGTCGTTAAACACCATTAAAATATCTTCCCATTCAAGAATACCATTTACTCTAACCATTCTTGGTCTTTGTGTGTTTCTAACACAAAAAGATGGTAGGTTGTAATTTTCTGGAAAAATTACAACCCATCTATCTGAACGTTTTGGTTCATATGGTGGCGCAAACCTATTTGGTAATTGTTGTCTATTAAAATGTGAAAGTTCAACTATTGGTTTATTCAAATTAAATTTTTCAATTTCAAACTCTTGATACCTACGTCTTTTTAACCATTTAGTAATAATATAAATAGAATCTTCTTCACTAACATTAAATACTTTTTCTAAATCTTCAACTAATTTCCAACCGACCAATGAAATATCTTTAGATTTATTATAAAATTTTGAATGAACAATTATATAACTATTTAAATATTTATTTATTAGTTTAGTCATTTTATCTATTAATTATTTGAATATAAACACATAATTTCTTTTTGTGTTCATTAATTTCTTCTTCACTTGAAGTCGAAACTAATTTAAATTTAGCATCTAAAATTTCTGTTTCAGTTTCAAATTCATTTATTTGAATTGTTTCACCTATATCACATGATGTTATGAATAAATTTTCATTTAATTCTTTTTCATTGTAAACAAAAACTTCATTATCTAATAGTTCATCATCAATAATAACTAAAAATCTATCATGAATTTTATTTGTGATATTATCATAATACTCAAAAGTTTCAATCAATTTTAATGTATCAGAATTAACCTTTACTCTGTCAGCTGGTCCACGTAAAGTTGTCATATGAATTTGTGCAGACGCTTGGTTTATTTTAGTAGTTAATGTTTGATTCCATTCTGATTGAACTTCAACCATATTTTCATAATTATTTGGAATTTTATAATCCCAAGATAAATGTATTTTACAATCTTCTTTTTTCATGTTATCTAAATAATCCTTCAAGAACTTTCACTAATTCGCCAATTCTTTTATCATTTCTATTAATTATTTCTTGCAAATGTGGTGGAATATTACCAGCATGTTGAGATTTAATTCTAGAATTTTCTCTTTGTAAGTGGTCGCTTTCTCGAATACATTCATCGTAAACTCTAGCTTTTTCGTCGTTGTTCATTTTATTTTTTATTTATTTTAAAAAATTCTTTTATTTTTTGATACCAAGATTTGGTTTCTTTACGTTGGTACAAATAAAAATCTTGTTTCATTAGTTTTTGATTATATTGTAAATCAATAATACCAGTTTTTGGGTCAATAAATGGTGTTTTTTTGTTTTTAAAAATTTCATTTAACCTTTTAAAAACAGTTATTTTACTCATCACATTTGCAGTTAAGACCTGGATTGTTACCACATGTACATGGATTATCTAATATAATTTCCTCATCAGGAATAGTCATTTCAGCATTGATTGAGAATGATGCTTTTACATCTTCAATCATTTGGTTAACTTTAATCATATCAGGCTCACTCATGATTGTTGGGTTAATACATTCGATTCGTTCTTCACCAGTTGTTGGTACAAAGAAAGCCATTACATTAGCATTTTTAGAATTAATCATATCATTAACAGATTCAACAAAAGGTTGAATGATTCTTGCATCTTGCATCATATCAGCAGCCAAATAAAATACTAATACTAGTGGGTGTTGTTTTTCGTTCATTATTGTGTTTTTAAAACTTCCTCAAAGCTAACTTCTTGGATTATGTCGTCTAGATTCATTTTAAGGTTCATATTTTCAAGAATTAATTGATTTACCATAAAATTCTTAGCATCTTCACCAAACTCGCTATAACACGCTAATTTAACGTCATTTTCAATTAAGTAAATTAAATACTCAGAAATTGTTTTTTTGTTATGAACCGTACTTGTTAAACGGTCTATTTCTTTTATCACTATTTTTTTCATGTTTTAAATATTATAAACAAATCTAATGAAAATAAAATATAGTGTAAAGTATATAAACAAAAAAAGAGCCAATAAAGGCTCTTTTAATTATTTGTTTCAAGATACTGGGGCCTTTTTAAACTTCGAACCCTATACAGAAGTTTCTACTTTATAATAATAGAGGTTGTAGACACCTACGTTGTTCATGATAGCTTAATTGTTTTTGTTTTTTGGCTTGCAGAACATATCTTTTTTAAACAAATAATATTTGGCTGTCTTGACACATTTACCCCAGACTCACTGTCGCTATTTCAGACTAGTACGCCTTGGCACCAATATTTTTAAACTGTTACAGAAGCGTAACGCTCTGAACCGATTACTTCCATCATCATTGAGTAAGGAGTCATATCCTTTCCACCCAATAAACTTCCTAATAATGCTGGACTAAATCCAGACACTAACGCAGTTCCTGATTTATCAAATTGAACTGGTTTGTTACTATCGTTTCTACCAGAAAGATTCCAATAAACAACTTTTGGCATTTTATAACCAGCAGCTGAATATTTTTTCTCAGCAATATCTTGTGCTGTTAATGATTGATTTCCACTAGTACCTTGATTAAACTCCATATCAGAGAAAATCATAATCATAGTTGGCATTTCATTTTCAGGTACATTAAATTCAATTGCTTTAGATAATAAAAGAGAATAAACAGCTTCAATATTAGTACTACCACCAATTGGTGAATGCATTAATTGGTTATATCTTTCAGATAAAGAACCTTTTAAAACTTGCAATTGTGGTGCTGTATGGAAAGTTATGAACGCATCTTGAAATGGTCCTAAATTTCTTTCAGATATATACATACCTAAAGACATAGCAACATGACCAGCAAATAAATCACCACTAATTTTAGCCGAAGGCCAAAACATTGAACCTGAAACGTCAATAATTGGCATAAATATTTCTTTACTACCTTCAAGATAGTTTGGTAAAGCACTCCATTGAACGTTAGCTCCTTTATCATTACCTTGTCTAAGGTTTTTAATAATATCATATGGATACACAGCACCCGCATTGATTTTTACCTCACCTTTTTCAACGCTACCCAAATATGCTTGGAATCTAGCTAAGTCATTTTTAGAAAAAGCTTTCATTAAATCACTCATTGCTTTTGATGGCAATTTAGAATATTCAATTTTATCCCATTCTTTAGCACACATTAATTGTTCAACAGTTTTAGAATTTTCAACAAGAACCTTTCTATAGTCTTTTGGAGACAATTTTAAGTATTTTCTTAAAGAATTAGCAATTCTTTTATCTTCACGATTTGAAACATTTGGACGTGGCATCCATTTAGCACATAAACCATTTTTATTTGATAATGCGTCAGCAATCATACCAAAAGCTTGCGCTTCTAATGGTGTACCAACAAGTACCAATAAATCATCCCATCTTCCAAATTCTGGAATAAGATTTAAATTTTTTGATAAAACGCTTGTACGTTTTTCAGCCAAATATGTAATGATATCTTTGAAGATTTGTCTTTCACCCGCACCACCTCTGATGTCACGAGCCCAAAATAATAAACGCATAGCCGTTAATGGGTTTTCACCAAATGCTTTTGTAAATGCATTAATAAGACGAGTTTTATCTTGTCCTCTCATAGCTCCAATTTGGAAGAATAAATCAACACAATTATTTAAAGAAGTTGAGTTGGTAATCATACCATTTTCAGTTCTTGAATCGTTTGTTTGCATAGCAGCTAATAATGAATTTTTCATAACGTTAAATTTTAGTTTTTGTTTTTAAGTGAGGCAAAGCTACAACAATTTTTCTTCTGTGTCAAGTTTTTTATTAAAAAATTTACAAAAAAATTATACAAATTTGCTAATGTACTGATTTCTATGGTATTGCGTTGGTCCAAAAGACATAATTGCCTGGATGTGGGTTTCGGTTAAATATCCTTTATTTGAATTCCAAGCATAATTTGGATAGTTTTCATGTAGTTTTGTCATATATTCGTCTCTTCTTACCTTTGCAATAATAGCGGCTGCTGCAATTGATAAATATGTATCATCACCTTTTGGTACAAGAGTGTGAGGTATTTCCTGGTATTTGTTCCAGACAGTACCATCAATTAAAATGTGTTGAGGTCTTATTGGTAAAGCGTTTAGACACTTATGCATTGTGTCAAATGTGGCTTGGTTTATACCTATTTCGTTGATTAGTTTTGCTGAACCAGCATGACATTCTATAGCTAAAGCATTCTCTGTTATTAGTTGAAATGCTTCAAGTCTTTGTTTTTCAGATAGTTTCTTTGAATCTCTTAATAAAGGTGATGAAAAATCTTTTGGTAGAATGACCGCTGCAGTTACAACAGGTCCAGCTCCACAACCTCTACCAACTTCGTCTAAACCTACAATAAATTGCAAATTTGATTGATTTATTGGCGCATACTCCAATATTTTATCTAATTTCATAGTAAGTAAATAATAAATTAATTAAGATATTTTATATAAATTATATATGAATACAATATTACAAAAAATAAATTTAATAAACACTTATTATTCTATTTTTTTTATAAATTTTACTAAAATACCACCAATCTCAACTTCAAACTCATCAGTCAATACTGGGTTAACTGTTGCTGGGTTAGTTTTATAAAATAAAATTTCATTGAACGTTTTATGTTTTTTAGGTTCTAGTTCATAAATTAAACTAAGTCCTTTTTTGTTAATCTTTTCATTTTCAAGTATTTCTGAAATTGTTTCTATTAATTGTTCGTAAGTCATTAGAATTTTGTGAATATATTTTTCAACCAATTTTTAAATCTTTCACTTTTGGTTTGTTTTATTATTTTTACTTTGCCTGGGTTTAGTTTTATTTGAGCACCTAAACCAGTCTTCAACTCAGAAATAAGTTGTTGTTTTTTCCTTTCACAATTTTCTGAAAGTAATAATTTTTCTCTTTCTGCTTCAGTCATTTCAATTGAAGCTTTGTCTTTACTATATCTCATATCATTTATTTAAAATAAATATAACATTATTTCAACGTTTAGTCAATAATAAATATTTACAATTAATTCAATATCAACTATCTTTAAATAAAATAACAATTTTCAACTAATACAAATAAGATGGAAGATAAATTAAAAGAAGAGATTAAATTAAAATTAGGTGGCCCAATCCGTGGTATTGAATTAACGGATGAACACTATAATGTTGCTTTTTCGGATGCAATGGATTCATATGAATTATATAATATACAAAAAAAACCAGTTTCAAAAAAAATATGGGTTGATAAATATGCGTTAGCTAATTGTAAAGAAATGTTAAGTAGAACAAGAGGAAAATTTGGTGGTGTTGTTGGTTCGGATGATAAAAAAGAAAGAATTATGGACCATGAAACATTAATGTATGAATCAATTCAAGAAAAAAAAGAATTAGTTAGATTATTTGATAAATATTAATATGATAACATTATTATTTCTTTTAGCTTGTTATGGAGCATGTAACAACTTAATATATGGTTCCCTTTTTGAAGGGTTTCGTAACAGATTAGCATCCTTGGGTACTGGCGGTTACAGTTTACATAAATTATTCACATGTTTTATGTGTTTAGGTACTTGGATGGGGTTTGCAATATCAACTATTCTATATTATTTCAATTATAGTCATTTAACACCAATGGGGCAAATTAATATTCCAATATTAATGATATTCTTAAATGGATTAGTTTCAGCAGGTGGTGTTTGGTTACTACACACAATTCAAGAGACATTAGAGAGAGCATTTACCAAATAACAATAAGAACACCCATAAAATAAAAAAGAGCCCTTAAAAGGCTCTTTTTTTAATATTTATTATCGATACATTTTTCACATGCTTCATCAGGTCCACATTCACAATCTGAATACTGATTAGAATAATCAATATGCATAACTGGCATTTGTGCTTGTTTTTTAGGTGGTAATTCAACTTTAGGTTTTGTTTTACTAGTTGTTTTTTTACTTTCTAAATACTTACGATTTTTTTCAGCTCTAGCTTCTTCAGCTAGTAATTCCAAATCTTCTTCTGAAGGCGGAATTGGTTGTCCGTTTTCATCTAAGAAAGCAGCATGTTCAATTGGAATAATTGGTTCTTCAATATACTCTTCTTGAAATGGTTGTTCTTCTATCACCAATTTTTCTGGTGGTAAAGGTGTTGGTATTAATTCTTCTTTAAGATTAAATTCATCTTCAATATCAAATTCATTTAAATTTGGAACTAAATCTTCATCACTAAATGTAAACTTAAGTGTTTTTAATTTATTTAATGGATGTTTTTTAAAAACCTCTTTTAAATTATTAACCATTGAACGTAATAGTTCATGTTTTTTTTCACGTTCAACATTTAGTTTTATAGTTCGTTCAACAAAAGCTAATAATTCATCTAAACCAATACCATCAACATCACTGTAAATCATATAATAATTCATTTCATCATTACCTTTCATTTTTTTAATTTTCGGGTCTTCTGGGACCGTCCAACCTTCTTTGAAGACAGCATCAACTAGTGGTGAACCTTCAACATACCTAATTCCGATAACATATGGTTGAAGTGAATCAAGAGTCTTTTGTATATTTGACATAGTTTTCTTATTATTTTATAATGTTATCCCAGTAAATACAATAGTTAAAATATATGCTATAGATATACCCAAAAATATCAATGATATATTTGACAACTTGTATTTAACTGGTGTTTCCTCAGTTGAAGTTAAGAATGCTTGAATAAAATAATAACCGTGTCTAATCGAAGTTAAACACGACAAAAAGAAACCAATCATTAATAATTTATTGAATATATCTACTAACATATTGTAATTTATTGTTGTTTGTTTTTCTCAGAAACTTCGTTTCTCATTGATTGAGCTAATGCTTTGATATCTTGCAAACCTTTTCTAACTCTTACACCTGCTGCTTTGTTATCTTTTTCGTAAAATTTAGTTACGTCTTCTTCCAAAGAAGAAATTAATGTTTTTAATTGGCTGTAATTTTCCATTTTTTTTGTTTTTGTTTTTTATTATTTTTTATTGGTTTCATCACTCTTTGTAGTCATCATAGTGAACTTTTCAAGACTTTTCTCGGTTAAAACTAATTGACCTAATAAATCTGTTATAAGTTTCACTTTAACATTTACATCCAAGTCAGAATTAACAGCTGTTTCCAGCTGTTGCTCAAGCTTTAAAATCTTAGAAGTTAATTCTAATGACATTATCGATAATATTCTGTTTTCTGATTCCATATTTTAAAACTAATATGTAAAAGTTAAAAATAAATAGTAAAACCCATTTTTTAGAAGATTTTTAATGATTTTTCAAAAATAAGATAAACTTCAACCAATGCATCCATGTCTGAATTTGTTTTATCTTTGTGAAAATCAAAAATATCCATCCATAGTTTAAGTATTTTTTTCTCTATAGAATGAATAGAAGATTTGTTAGGTGTAGTATAAAAAACTTCTAATGTAAATTGTAAAAAATAATCATATAGACTTGTTCCATTAAAATCTAAACCTTCATCAATAAAATTATTAAGTGTTTTATCCCAACACCAATTGAAATGTTTTACTTGGTTTTCTAGATTGGTGACATCATCACCTAAATATGTATCGAAAACTGTCATTAATAATGATTGAGAAAAATCACCAAATAATTCACATTTTTCCAAAATAATATTGTTATTACGATATAGCATGGCCATGTCTTCACTAGACATAGTATTATTAATATACCCTAAAAAACTATTTTTATTAAAACTTTTACTCATGTATCTAAATTTATTAAAATATAAGTCATGATGTTTAAAAATAAATAGTTATTGAGTTAACCATTTATAGTAACGTTTTGTTAATGAAACTCTATCTTCAAGACCATTTGTTCCACCATTTATTTTTTTAGTAAGTGATAAAATAGTTGCATCAGTAACACCCTTATCACAGATATCCCAAAGCTTATTTTTATCAAAGAAAAATATTGCAGATTCAAAAGCATATTCAGTTGCAACAAGACTTGGTGTAACCATAATTTGTGGTTTATCTAAAGATATTGAAAATATTCTATAATTATCCTTACCAGTCAATTGCAAAGCCCCTCGGCCTAAAAATTTAAATCCTTCTTGTGATGCTTCATCACCATTACCCATACGATTAGCATAAACTCTAGACGCTATTTTATGTGGTTGTCTAGCGTATTGTTGTGCTGTTACTTCAGTAAAGTATTTTTTAAATGTTTTTAATAACCCACTAGCTGAATAGTTAAGGTTTTCAGAAAATATCATGAAACCACCTGTTTCATGTGCAGTTTGGCCAAAAAAATGGGCTGCTCTTTCAGGTGTCATGTTATAATATTCCATTGCTGCTTTAATAGTAGCTGGACCAAATGAACCATCTGGGTTCACTCCAATTTTTTCTTGTAGTTTAATAAGACTCATAATAACTTTTTATTATAAATATCTTATTAAACAAAAAACCCACCTATTAAGTGGGTTTTATTTGTTTATTTATTCTTTTTCAGAAGCCATATCGTCTTCTTCCATTTCCTCGTTTTCTTCAAGATAAGGGTCTTCCATTTCTTCGAAATAATTTTCACCTAATTGGATACCTTCTTTCATACTAATGTGTTTTTTTGCATCAGTTGCCTGTGGTACATTAATTTTATCCCATTCACCTGTTGCTGGAGCTGGAGCATAAGTAGTTTTAGATAAATCACCATGTGCAGCACCTTGAGCCATATCGATTTGGTCCCATTCTCCTTCTGGAGCTTTTTCACCTAATCCCATACCAATTTTAGCACCAGATACACTTCCTTCAACGTGTTTTTTAGCTTCTTTAGCTTGACCTTTAGCGTCATCTAAAGCTTCCATAGTACCAGTTTTAGGTTTTGGTGCTTGTGTTCCTTTATCAGTTGAAACGCTTCCTTCAACGTGTTTTTTAGCTTCTTTTGCATAGTTAACTGCATCGTCAGCATCTTTTTCTGGAGCATCTTGACTTTCAATATCTTCACCTTCTAAAAGAACTTTAGTTTTAGCATAAATATCATTGAAAACAGCATTTTCGTTGATTCTAGCATTACCTTTAACCAAACCTAAAGTGTCTTGTGATTTATACCCCATAAGGTGTTTCATTTTTTGCATGTCTTCATTAATCATGCTTTTGTTTGCTGCAGTTAAGATAATCGCTTTACCTTCAGATAAAGTACCTTCCCAACGCATTCTGTAAACTTCATTACCATCAGTCATTTCAAACTCTTTATTATCAGTTCTATATCCTTCAGGAATCATTTTCAATGCGTTACCAACACCATTGAAAGGTTTATTGAATTTTAATCTTTTCATCGATTCTTTTATTTGTGGTTTATTATTGTTATTGTTTTCATTAAATGCACTAAATTTTGCCATTGGCTTAGTTCCTTTTGGAACAGTTTCGATATCATCACCAAAACTCATAATACCTTTTTCAGCATCAAGTCTTTTTTTAGCTGAATCAGCTGCTCTTTTTACTAGATTTTTCCCAAAATCATCTGAAGAGGCTCCCCAAGTAGCTTCAGCATTTCCAACACCTTTACCACCCTTGTTACCCATTCTAGTACTACCTTCAATTGCTTCTTTAGCTCTCGCTTTGAATTCATCATTAGGCTCTCTGTCATATTGAATCATTTCTTGACCATTCAAAATTTCCATTTCATCGTGATACTCTTTTTCTTTCTCACTATTGTAATTGAATTTGTTTGTAGCCATTTTTCCACTATCCTTATCAGCTTTTATATCCTTATCATAATCGGTAACTTGTTTACCTAAATCACTTACAGCAGCTTTATTTATTTTACCTGAGTCTTTGTGGACTTTTTTGGTAACGTCGATTCCTGGAGTGGCTTCTTCTGATATGAATTTAGCACTTAAAATAGTTCTTATTAAGTTTTTGTCCATCTTTATTTGATTTTATTATAAATATCTAACTTTTTATTAAAGTCACTTGTGTTATTGTTTTTTTGATTCGATAATTTTCTTAACCTCATCAACCGATTTACCAGTTTGTTTAGCTATTTCCTCATATATTTGGTTTTCACCTAAAGTCGGAGCATTAATTGAACCGCTTGCTGTTTTCATTTTTAAACTACTAGCACCAGAATTACAACCACCATTTTGAGCTTCTTTGTTGTTATTCATTTTTGAACATTCTGGTTGGGCTACAAACGCACCACCAGCCCATTGTGGAGTCTTTTCAGCTTTAGTTTTTTTAGGGTTTTTAGAGAATTTACCGTCTCTTGAGACACCTACTAGACCTGGGGTGTCGTATTGAAAATTACCCGCTGCTGCAACAGTTGTTTCAGAAACTGTTTGAATAGGTTTTTTAATTGGTTGACCTAAAGGAGCAGTAAAAGCACCTGAACTACCACCAGCAGCACTTGTTGTCTCTTCTATGTCTTCAGGATGTGGGTCCAATGGATGTTGAGTTGCAGGTTTAGGGTGAGACGCATCAGAACGTTGCTTTAATGCACTAATTTTATCTAAAATTCCTTGGTTTTCACCATTGGTTCTTCTTTTAGGTTCTGGGTCATTATCTTTATATGTATCAGCCCAATTAACACCTGATTCATTAATACCACTCATGATAGCTTTAATTTGTTCAAGTTTTTTCATGAAGAAAGAATTTAAATTATACATTTGACTTAAT